>JALDNG010000022.1:4962500-5165000 GCA_024349245.1 Neodontobutis hainanensis | reverse complement strand
CGTATCATATGAGACAATGGAAATGTGGCTGTGGCAGCTGGTTTTATTATCAGGTAGGAGACTTCCTTTATGTCAAACACAAAGATTTGAATTGAAATTTAAGCTATAAATTATAACTATGTGAGAGTTAAATGGGACACTATTTTTAAGTTACAGTAGTGTATTGTAGTTTTCAATTAAGAACTCTAATTTTCCAGTGTTAATTCAGATTGTATTGTAGCTGTTACATGATGGCATTATAGACAAGACAGGACAACATGTAATCAAAAGTCTGTGTTTATCTCCAGTAACAGGCATGGTTGTATCTGCTCACACCGTGATCATTGTGAGTGAAAAGTCTGGAAGTCAGGTCATTTCTGAGGGTTCCTCTGTGAGTTTACACTGTCGTCTGTGGACCAGCGTCCCTGAACGATACAGAGTGGATTGGAGATTCAACTCCAACGGACCCTCGGAGAATGGCTTATCAACTCTGTTTGGACAAACAACAAAACAAAATCCCAGTGCCGACACGACCAAAGACACAGCTGCCCATCTGAATGAAGAAGACAGTAGAGAGACTTTGGCGACATATAAGTTCATCGCTTCACAAAATAACAGTGGATGGTACTCGTGTCATGCCAAAGCTGAAATCCCCTTTTACAGTTCTAACTACAGCAACTGGACGCACATAGTTGTTGGTAAGTATTGCTCACAACATTGGGTTACTCAAAAGTAGACCTCCAAACTTTAATACATTCAGAAATAGCAAAGATAATTTGGCCTGCTGTGACATCATGAATACTTTTAAGAGTTTTATTTTGTTTGTGACAGAGAAGAGTTTAACGGAGAATACGTCACAAACCATGACAAAAGGTGCGTGTACGCGTCTGTTCTATACAAATTTATTCATTTGTAACCCAATGTTGTGTAGAATAAATTAACTGATGCTCTCGTCATTATGTGTTTGATGTCATCTCACTGCTTATTTAAATGATTACATTTCAGTGGCTGAATAATACGCACAGATATGTGTCTCAAATGTATGATAAAATAATGTCTTTTCCACAGGCTGAAAAACTACAATAACTACTAACAAATTAATTATTCATTGTTGTCTTTCGGCAGCAGAGAACCCCTCTTTGTCCTGGAATGACTGGTGGATGTGGGTCGCATTGGCAGGATCTGGTCTTGTTTTAGTGCTTCTGGTGATGGTGTGCTTTGCACTGAGAAAAAGACACAGAAACAGAGGTACTGCACTTCCTCTCGAGCTCTAGATTATCCAGAACATCTTATGGGTCACACAGTTGTGCAGAATCTAGATGAGGTGATTTCTGTAGGTACCAAAAGTTACACGAATGGACATTTAAATTATTTATCAATTCCCTTTTGCAGTTCTGCTTTTATAAAAACAAGTAAGGTTAAGATTATACATGTGCTGAATAGTTGCATGTGGACCACCTGCTCATGTCACAGTGACACAGGTTGTGGTTTGTGTGTGGTTTGAAAGCACAGGAAGAGAAAACTTTAGACAATATTTTATCTTGTGTGTGGTTAAAGCAAAGACTAAGTCCAAGATATTTATTTGCACAAAGGACCAAAAGACAAGGGCCATAAAGAGACTTGTGCAACCAACAATGTGACAAAATACTGACCAATTTTGAGAAAATATTCAGAAGTGACACAATCTGACTCAGTTTTCGCAGCAACGCCCACTCTTATTTCTCTTTGAGTCAATACAAAAACGAGAGCAGCACCAGCAGCATGTGACCTAACAAGAGTTATACCCAAAAATATGTTACTATATCATTCTTATTCTAACTGCCACTATAACTGTTTATTGTAGAGTGCTAAATGATCACACCGTGCACACTCTTCACTGTCAAACTGCACTGACGGAAAGAAAGATGGAGGGCAAAATGTGGTTTGGTCAAATGAGGTCATGGGGTATAAGACATCAGCGTATAAGAGCTAGAGACACCACAGGCAAAGCATTATAATAAGTATCACTGAAAACTAGGTAGGCCGCAGGTTCCTAGATACTTCTTAACTTTTAATTCAAAACTGAAGGCTTATAATCAGGAATTAATTCATATTGATTATTGTTGTTTTATAATATTTTGTATACTCTGACAAATGTTGATGTGGCCATATACAGGAAATAATGCAAAATATAAAGGCCATGAATAGTGTATTTGTAAAAACTGACAATAAGTAATACATAAACAAATAACTATTAACTAAATGAGGCTTTTAGGCAATGGCTATTTAAGTACAACTTTTAATTCAAGAGAAGGTGACTGATTTATAATTTATAATTGATGAATTGAGTTGTTCTTTGTCACCTCAGAAGTCGTATTGTTGTTTTCTCGATGTTTTCCAGCAGAGGTGTCTCCAATTTATGGCAACATGCCCCCGGTAAGGAGCAGACAGCCTTCGCCTCGGCCAGGCTTAATGGAGAACAAGTTGGACACCTCTTACCAAAACCTGCAGACCCCCGACCTCGGCAAGAGATACGACCATGGCAGGCGATTATGTAGATAGCGTCATAATAAATACTGTCTTCTGCTATGAAGCTGTGTCAGGATGCTTGTAACTTTTGTGAATGTATAACGAAGCCTGAATGAAGCAGGAGGCCAGTGTGTGCCATGTTCAGCCACTAGATGGAAGTCACAAGACGTTAGAAAGTTATTTCTCATGTTTAGTTTTTAAATATAATTTGTTTTAATACAGCCTGAATACACAATAAGCTCTTTTAACGACATTGTAAATATATATATATTTTTTAAATAGGCTACAGTGTGGAGTGTAGCTATTGGTTGCTAAAGGTTGACGCTATGCTAATGATGAACTGTTTGTGTAAAAGGTAGAAAAAATAAGCGGGATAAAAAAGAAAAAAAAAGTTAAATTATTGTAATGATGTCGAATAAAATATGATGAAGTCTACATGCGTAGAGTGTCACTTCAACAAAATAACCAAACCTGACCGAGCAGTTACTGTAACGAAGTCATACGTCCAACGTCTGTGCTCTGATTGGTTGATGGGATAAAAAGGTGCAGTCCATAGTCACGTGACCAGGTGCTGCCTACTCTTGTGAAACCGGCAGAGAGTCGCTCCCAGATGGATTCAGAGTGGGTCGTTCGCATCGGTGCAGGTGAAGACAAAAGCTAAACTAAATGTTTTCCACTATGGACAGTAACAGCTCCTGGTGAGTACCGCTTTGAGACGAACCTGTCCCGTGGCTTCTGCCTGACTTTTGTTTCTCTGTTTATTCTCTACTTTTGTGTTAATGCTTGTCCCACAGGTGTTGTATTTTTTTTGTTTTCCACGGTTGCTTGTGTGGGAATTGGGTACAGGTAAATAGATAGTATGGCGCCCCGACAAGCGCACAGTGTATTCTCTGCATTATCTAAGATTATGGGATATCCTCAACTAATAATAGCAGCTCAGAGCCAGAGTCTAAGCAGCAGTAGCAGGACATACGTTTAGGAACAACAACCCAACCACTTAATTACTGTGTGTGACTGATTAAAGTCTGTCTGCATGCAGTTATCAGCCAAAGAGGAGTCAGCAATAGTGTGGGCCGTTTAAGGCTTCTGTAATTATAGCCTAATAATAATAATAATGGCCTAAAGATTACCTTTGAAATGTAGAAAGCACTGTATAGCCTATACATTTTATTATTAACGTTTTATTGATGTCTTTATAATCGCTTACTTGTTGTAAGACTATATTTTACATGATCATGTCAGTATCCAAACACTTGTATTTTAGGTGTATACTAAAATTGTGAAAATTGACACCTTACATCATGACATCTAAATATCTTTAATGCTACTGATGTGTATTCTCAGCACCCTCTACCCTTCAGTTCAACAGTGGGGTTAAACATAACACTTGGGATTTAAGTGCAGTGGATGGTGAGAATTTCAGCACATGACACTAGAGTCTGGCCGAGTGGAGCTGCTGTCAATGCACTCAGCAAAGTACTCAATTTTATCTGTCATGCCACAGCTCACCCAAGGGTCAATGGTCCTGGCTCCAAATAATACACAGGCATTCTGTGGTTCAGATGTGGTTATTTGTACAGGTTTAATGTACACACTAAGGTTATATGGCTCTTTGAATGTAGTTTGTTTAACACAACCTTTTTCTGTTGCATAACACTTAGGAACCTTAGAAGAAAAGAGTGTGGCATGTTTTTAAGGAAAACTCAGTTACGTTTTAACAACTCATAAGAACATGGTGTAATAGTAGCAACATATTTGTTGTTTCTGTTTTATTGTTATTGTCACCAACTGTTAAAAACCCACACAAATAGTGTTTCTGCCATTTATTTCCTTAACGTTTCCATCTGTCAGTAAACTTGTCACTCACAGGTAGAGGACACAAACGTTTGGTTATTTCTGCGTCACATTTCCTGCAAGGACTTGCCTGTGCCTGTGTCGTTGATTGCGTCACCTGTGTGCATCTGTGTGCATCTGTGTGCACTCATCATGTTTCATCAGTTACATTTGAGATGGGATATGCATATTAATCCTTTTATTTGTGTTTAGCTGTTACTTGTCTAAGGATACCTGCTGTATGCACACACTGCTTGTTTTAAAGTATTGGTTTCAGGTAATTACAATCTTTCGTGTGGATTGTGACAAAAGACTACCTTTGTCATGATTATAAAAGGATGGCATGTTTTAAGCAGCCCATTCTACAGTCCTGTACTGGACTGTGTTTTTCACAACTGTTTCACAACAACAGTGTCTGACACAGTGTCAGAGGTGAACACCCTCCCACAACCGGTTTCCTGTTTGGGCCAGACTGGTGGAATAGTGTATCAAGGCCAGTCAGCTTCTCTGCCAATGGGCCTCGCAGCTTTCAGATGGTCGACAAAGAGAGACAGCGAGGCAGTTATTCAACCTGCATTTGAAGTTTACAGCAGCGTATCAAGCCCTGAGGTTAATCAGTTACAGCTGAAAAAGATCTTACCCATACAACTTCTTACAGAGCCTACACACTCTCCAGTTGAGTGACTCTTCACACGTCTTTGGTTTTTGATCTGTTATGACTCATGGTGACAACAATACCCTGCCTGTCTCTACTTGTTTAAGATGCTGCTGTTTTGTGTACTGAGAGTCCACTGCAGAGATACAGGCTCCTAAGATGTCTTCAAATACTAAAGTGCTTCAAGTGGTTGGATAGTGAGAAGATTCTGCCACAGGGCTTCTTTAGTGTGCTGTTGTAGTACATGTGCAGACCTTTGAACTCACTGCTGAGAGGCATACACACCCAAGTTCCCTGTGTTTTTATCATTGCAGTGTTTATAAGTCACATATTGGTAAAAAGAAAAGCAGAGCGGTGCTTTGCTGAATCTAAACAATATTATTTTTGGCGTTACCTCTGAACTGTAAAATTATACAAAGGCAGCCAATCCTGTAAAAGCTATACAGCGCGTGTAATGACTGATCCTCAAGCAGGTTCTGCTGGCTGTGCTGGAAACGGCCTTGATCCCCTTAAAACAAATTGTACAACTGGATTTAACACCACTGTCATGTTCAGTCTATCACACACCCTTATAAACTGACATTGTTTTGTTATTGATTTGAACACTAAGATGTCAAACAAACAAAGATATACAACCAAGGACAAAACAAAATAACCTTAGTTAGCACCAAGGTGAGACAAAAACATACTTAACCCTTTATTAATGAATGGCTAGGTCTAATAAAAGTGTGCCATTAGGAACCATAATCAATGTATGCATTGTGATCGTAAGAGCAGTTAACGTTAGTCATGCATTAACGATGCATTTTGGCACTGTTTTTGTGTTTCATAAGATTAGGGTCATGCAGTCCATGGGGAGGTTCCTTCCTGATTCATTAATGAGACAAAGAAAGCAAGGAAAGATGAAGGATTTGGAGCTAATAAAGACCCACAAAAACAATAAAAAAGACAAATATTCTAAAACCAAAAATACTTTTCTTTTAAATAGGAACATCAAACAATATAATATTTACATTGAATAAGGAAAACTGCTATGTAAAGAAGTGGCCATTGTGAACAAACCTCAGCTATGAATCCCCCACTGCTCCATGTGCATATGTCAGTGTGAGTGTCACTCTCTGGATTAACAAAGGCAGAGAAAAAGGGGACAACTGCTGCGTGTTTATCATAGTTATACTTGGCTGTCTGTGCTGTTTGGAGGCATCTTTCAGACCTAGTAAAAAAAACAACTTAAAGCCTAGTGTCCCTCCTTGTCGCAGCCGGGGGGAGAAACTATGCAAGATGTTGGTGCTTTGACAACATATATGTGGTCCTATACATGCCACAGCTTGTCCTGCTGTGTCAAGTAACAACAAGGAGGAAGCATGGCAGTTTGTAGCAAAGAAACGCAAATTCAAACCCCTGCTTGTTCACAGTGACTCCAACCACAGTGGGGAGTTAGGGCCATAGCTGTCTCTTGAGGAAATTTTGATTCTGTCATTTTTTGTCAGCAAGCAAGGACTTTGTAGTGTGTTTCAAACAACATATTTTTCAAAATCCTTTTTTCTTTTGCAGCAAGCAAAAAAATAAAATCTAAATATTTGGAAAGTGGCAGTGTTGAGCAGAAGATGAGAGTTTAGTTTTTATCTTGTGAGCCTGCTTTGTATTTTTTTATTCTGAGATTAAGCACCTTGATGAATTTTGAATGAGGCCGTACTACTCAGTCAACACAGAAAGAAACTCACCAAAGAAGTGGTAGGTCTCCATTTAGTTTATTCACACTGCAGCCGTGAATTATTATTGTGATTTACATGCATGCCCAAACCTGAACTGATCCCCTGTGCTGTGTGAACCCTGCTGTGCCCAAAGGAAGCAGGCCCTTATCTGAGAGAAGGACAGGAAAGAAAGCAGAGAGTTGAGGCGGAAGAGAGAGTGGGGGAAGAGGGGCAGCACAATTTCACTTCACATCAGTTTCCTCTGTGACAAGATACTCCAGCCTGCGAGTAGACTACTCTTGATATGATGTTAAGCGAGAATTGTTCAGAGTTTATGCAAAAAGTTACTTGAGGATATATGAGCAGGTTTATAGAGATTACAAATAGGCAGAGTTTATCTATGGAGTGTCCATTATGCTAAATTAAAAAAGTTATTAAGTTATTAAATTAAAAAATATATTATTTTTATTACCAGAAATCAAATCGTTCTAACTATCCCTATTGGTTTGATTTTTTTCCTCTAACAGAAGTGGGTCACCATGAACTCCTGCACCTTTCCCCAGTAGCTGAGTGATGGCTTCTTTTCCTCAAAGAGAGGACACCAGCGGCTCATTAGCACTGCACTGGAGACTGACGCTAACATAGTTCCACAACGGTTTTGGGATTTACCTGCAATCAGACTATTTTGTAAACAACTATTAAACTTGTCAGAGTGGCCCATGTCCAGGACAGTGACATTACCGCACCATAACAAAGGCCACGTCTGTACCAGGACTGTGGACCATGCACTGTCTCTGATAAGGTCCTTTAGTGGCGGAGCTGGACTGTGCAGCTCTTACACACTTAGACAAACCTGGAGTCTGAACCATGTCTCTTCTCTCAGCTTTGAGCATTGTCTTTGGAATAATGCTTCACGTTGCACTGAGTACACTCAACACTCAATTCTGCACCCCAAGGAAGACTGTCCCCTACGATAGTAAGTCAAAAGATTACACTTCCTTCCCCAATTATATTTGGATATTAAATTATAGTGCTTAACTGTAGTTTTACTCCATGTTTACAAACACATGGAGGTGTGGTCTAGCCTGGCCAGCCATATCCATTCACATCCCTTTCCTTTAAAGCCTTTTCCACTTGGTAGAAATGCTCTGTTTTTATGACTCCTGAGTCCCCTAGTGTTTCTTTGCAACAGCTGTGTTATAAACTAGCTAGTGTTAGCCGACTGAGAGATGAACCAGTTTGTATCATGAAAGTTAAAAAATATTCCAGATCATCTTTTTCACTGTAAGCTTTTTTAACTCAAAGTAAACCACGCTAACTCTGACTATTCTTGTCTTCAGATGAGCTCAAGTCGTTCAAAGAGGATGGCATCTTCAACTACTCCACTATGCTAATGCTAGAGGACGTGGGTGTGTTGCTGATGGGAGCCAGAGAGGCCATATATGCACTGGACATTGACAACATCTCTGTCAAGAAGGCAGCGGTACATAAAAACTGATCAAAAGTTGCAACTTTGGTGTAACTCAACAACATTTACCCAGTGAAAAAAAAATTCTACCAAAATTTTTATTTGATATAATATTAGTAGTTTTAGCCAACCTTGCAATAGCTCCCCTCTTATACTTACACTAAAGATACCACCTCACACAAATCACCCAACTTTGCCACGGTTTTTAAAAGTAACATTCCCATTAGAAATTTAAAGGAAAAAAAGCTCTTTAAACTTGAGACTGGTCTGTTGATCCACAGTTGTAGTCACACAACTGTCACAAGTACAAAAGCAGTGAGTTGTGTGAGTGCAGACACTCTAAACCATTGTTATCACGCTGTTCGGTTGCAACATTGTTGTTGCGTGCTCTGACATGACTTTTTCTTATGTTGTTGCAGGTGTATTGGCGAGTTACAGAGGAGAAGCAGAGGGCGTGCACATACAAGGGAAAACAAGCTGAGGTTTGTTTTAAAAAACAAAGCCTACTCACTTTTACTCATAGGGCATGGACAGAATAACAAAGCAGCCCTCTCCCCCATCCATGTAACTTATCTCTGCCCATTTGTAAATCATTTATATCCAGCTGTTTTTCTCAGCCTGCTCAATATCCTTTGAAGTGCTTTGCTTACAGTTCTGTCCTGAATGTAAAACCAAATAAAGGCATGAGAAGAGCATGCAAGCACAAGACTGACCTAGTGATCAGCAGCTCTGCTCCCAACAGTTGCTCAAGGACATATATGTGAAAGTTTGTGTTTTTGTGGCTGAACTAACAAATGGTTGACCTTGGCATTCTCTCGGCTGGATCTTGTTGCAGGTGGAATGCCGAAACTACATTCGAACCCTGCACAGAATGAATGACACCACAATGTATGTGTGTGGCACAAATGCTTTTAGTCCCACCTGTGATTTTATGGTAAGTAGATACAGAAAGATTGTATCCCTTTTGAACGTCACTTGAAGATGCTTAATTGGCCTTTAAGCATCTTTTAGCTTAAAGGCTAAACGATTACCCAGTACCCAACCTTGAACTAGCTCCCCTCTTATACTTATACTAAAGAGACCACCTCACACAAATGGTTCTATTCAAATGGTTTTAGTCAACCAAGAATGCAGCAAAGTGCTTTTCTGATGTCTTTAAAAGCTTTCTAAGGAAAAGAAATGCTGATATCACATTCACTTTGCATATTACTTTCTAAAGCAGAACCTTGCAGAGTACTTTTACATCGCAATTGTAAGTAATTGGCTCAGACCCACAGAAGTGGTACTTTGCTTTAACTTCAATCCAAAACCGAGTCTCCCGGCTCACTTTGTGTTTCACTTTGTGTTTTTAATGTCTTTCTTTCCTGTGTTTCCGACAGACGTTTGAAAATGGACAGCTGAGGCTGAAGAGAATGCATGAGGAGGGGAAGGGGAAATGTCCTTTTGATCCCTTTCAGAGATACTCCTCCTTCATGGTTGGTGAGTGTCTGAGCCAGGTTTGCTGACAAAAGACTTGGAAACAAAGTAATGAATACTGCAAGTTAAAAAACACCAACAAAAGAGATCTAATACCACAGATAACTGCAGAATTTATGGCCTTAAGCATTCAGTCCAATTACACAATTAAAAATAATTTATTGTATTTAAAGCCTACTGTCTATGTTGTTGCTGCAGTAAAAACTCATCAGACAAAGCCAAATAGTTTATTAGGAAGCTTATTTAACAAATATTCTTCCAACACAATATGGAAAATGGATTTCCAGAAATTTCGCCTCATCGCCTCTTCCTGTTTAACAGGAAATGACCTGTATTCTGCTACATCCATCAACTTCTTGGGCTCAGAGCCGGTGGTTCTGCGGAGTTCAAGCTTAGCTCTCCGCACTGAGTTTAAGAGCTCCTGGCTCAATGGTAAGTGTCTGTATTACATAAAAGTAATTTTCACATTCTGATGTGCTGCAAGATTCAGTTTATAAATCAATTTTAGCAGCTGAACGGCCTTAAAAAGGCTGCTGAGGAAGATCAAAGTCCTGCCTATGTACATGTCAAACATTGATTTCCTGTCCTTTTCAGAACCAAACTTTGTCTACATGGACTTTGTGGAAGAGGGATTGAATAGTCCTGATGGTGACGATGATAAAGTGTACTTGTTCTTTAGTGAGAATGCCATAGAATACGATTTCGACGGCAAAGTAGCAGTGTCACGAGTTGCCCGGGTCTGCAAGGTAGCCTCCGGTTTATACTGTTCATTGTTAAAATGAGAAATGTCATGTGCTACATGTGTATACAATTAAATGCTGATGTGGTGAACATTTTGCTTTATCTTCATATGTAGAAAGGTATGTGCAGAAATCCATCTGACAGAGTGTGTGTTCCTGTTTAGGGGGATATGGGTGGGCAAAGGACACTGCAAAGAAAATGGACATCATTTCTTAAAGCTCGTTTGGATTGTTCCCTCCCTGAACCCAGTCTGCCCCCCATTGTTCAGGATGTCTTTCTCCTCAAGCACAAAGATTGGAGGGAGAGCCTCTTCTACACTGTTTTCACTCAACAGTCGTGAGTAAATGACGTCTTAGGGCTTTACACAGTAAATAGAGTATCTCAGACAGGAACTCTGCAATAAGAGGCTGCTTGTTCAACCAACCTTGTCTTCTGCAGGGGCTTGTCCCAGGTGTCTGCCGTGTGTGCATATAAGGTGTCTGACATAAGAAACATTTTCAATGAGGGAAAATTTAAGACCCCCATTGCTGTGGAGACATCCCATGTGAAGTGGGTGATGCATACTGGAGATGTGCCAGTCCCCAGGCCAGGAGCGGTGAGCCTGCAGATGTGTGATAAATGTGTAATAAATGCAAATGAAAATATTGTTAAACTGTAAACACGTGTATGTTTCAGTGCATCAATAATGTGGCACGTAAAATGGGCTTGAATCGCTCTCTCGACCTTCCTGACAAAACATTACAGTTTATAAGAGACCGCCCCCTCATGGACGAAGCCGTTCGGCCTGTAAATGGGGAACCATTGCTGGTCAAGACAGGAGCCCTGTTGAGTCGGATTGTAGTGGACAGAGTTCAGGCTCTGGATGGTAACGCATATGATGTCATGTTTATTGGCACAGGTAATTTTGATTTAATAAAATTTAAGTTATCAAAATAAAATGGGAAAAATTAGGGTTTGGGAATTTAGGAAAAGCTTTGTTTTGCTAATTGGGTATGTCTATCAAATTGTGTTTGGACACATTTATTCTGCATCCACTGTTACTGCACCCTGGAAATCAGATTTGGATCCACAGAGTCCAAATTGTTTGTATAGAATAAAAAAGAATAAAGTGCAAGAATAATAGGAAATCTGATTGTAATAGAAAGCATTTTATTTTTCTAATCCAGTTATCTTTTAAGTGATGAAATTCTTCTAGATGTCTATAGTAAGAGGGCATATTAAAGTATTTGTGTATTGAGATAAACTGCTTGATACTTTTCAGAAAATGGTTATATCCAGAAGGCTGTCAACTATGCTGGTGAGATGTTTATAATTGAGGAGATTCAGGTGTTTGAAAACTATGACCCTATCAACATCCTGCATCTCTCATCCAGCAAGGTACCAACTTGTAACTCTGTGTTTAATTTGTTCGAAATTCTCTGAAACTCTTTTGGCTACAACTTATTGTTGAGAAATGAACATTCAATTCACGTACAACAGCTCTGGTGGACATTCATGCAGTCAGCATATCAACTGCACACTCCCTAAAAACTTGTGACATCTGTTGCATTGTGCTGTGATAAAACTGCACATTTTAGAGTGGCTTTTTATTGTGGTGAACATTAGGCACACCTGTGCAATAATTATGCTCTCTAATCAGAATCTTGATATGCCACACCTGTGAGGTGGATGGATTATCTAGGCAAAAGAAAAGTGCTCACTAACACAGATTTGGACAGATGTGTCTTATGTATTTGTGTTCATAGAAAACACTGAGTTCAGCTCATAAAAACTTTGGGAAAAAACAAAAGTGATACGTTAAAATTTTTGTTCAGAATATTCAGTTATGTATTTATGCGTATTTATTATGCATACGCAGGGTCATCTTTATGCAGGCTCAGAGTTTGCTGCTGTCCAAATGCCAGTCAGTAACTGCAGCCGCTATGAGTCATGTGTGGACTGCATTCTCGCAAGGGACCCTTATTGTGCATGGGACTTTTCTACTCAGCAGTGCTCCTCCATCAACAGCTTGTCCTCCTTTTCAAAAACTGTTTTACAGAGTCTGAAAGAGGGGAATGTCTCACCGTGCCCTCAACCAAGTATGTCCTGTAACGATGCCTCTGTACTAGCCTCATTCATCAGAATACAACTAACGGTTTCTTGTGTTTTTAGAACCCATCACACCTATTGAGGTTGTCCTCAAGCCAGGAAACAACATTCAACTGCCTTGCGAGCTGCACTCTAATTTAGCGCAGGTCCTTTGGCGATTCAATGACCAAGCACTACACTCCAATGACAAGTACTACATCTACAGCGGAAGGCTGCTCATACTGGCGGCCTCTGAATCGGATAATGGGCTTTACATTTGTGACTCAGTGGAGCAGATCAATGGAAGGATGTACAACCGAACTATGGTGGTTTACAGTTTACATCCAGGCCTAGACTTAGGAGATGCTACAACTCCTGGTAATGAGATGACTATTTTCCCAGAGAGTACAACTACTCCAGTGGATCCATTGACGCCTGATTCTCAACGCGATACGGGCAGAGTGTCTAGTCTAGAGGTGGCCGTGGCACTGCTTTCTTTGCTTTGTCTTTCCCTGATGGGCATCATATTTTGGATCTGGGCCCGAGGTCATCTGAAGTGTCTAAAGATTGCACAGGCATCCAGTCAAAGTGAGAAGAAAAGACAGCCAACAGAGTACATGCACATCCAAAACAGAACTTCAGAGATAAAACCCCTAGGGGGAGAGTATGGGGGACCTTGCAGTTCCAATAATAACCACTGTGTCGCTAACTTTAAAGAGAACGGAGTGCACGGACGTACTTCTCTGGCCAACATTGCAAGTCTGAACGGTCTGGGATACATAAATGATGAGTCTGAAATTTGATTCTGCAGCAGTATATATAATTTAGTACAAGGCTGATGACTAATGTGCACTAGTTAGCTTCAGGTGTACTGCTTTTTTGCATCAGAAACTCCTTTGACTAGTGTGCTCCTACTTATCAATTGCTAAGAGTCAAACTCGGCAGCTTAAGATCGATACACACTGACTTTCAAGTTTTATTTTTGTAAACCGATTGTGAATACTTTTTTCAACTATTTATTATTTTGCAATAAATTTTATTTTATGTTGTAACTAAGTATTTGAGATTCCAAGCTAAATTTTAAATGCTGATATATTATTCTCAAAGAGGTTTTGTCATATCTGACAATAGAAACAAATACAACATAAGGTTTCTGCTTTTAGTTTCAACCACAAAAGTTTTGTGACTCATGACTAACAGAGTTTTATTTTTGTACTACATAGTTTCATATACAATAAACAAATAACAAAATATTATGAATATTTATTGAAATGTTTAATTATTGTAACAAAGTTAGTATTTGGCCACATATCATTTTAATTATTAAACCAGGCATTGAAGGACACTTGAGTAGCAAATGTCTTGGGAGAGGCACATTTTCTTCCAGTTGGTTCTTGAGTTTTGTTTAAATTTTGTCCAAACCCTCGAGCTTTAAATAAACATATCACAACTTATTTGAATCATTGTTTACCTAAAGTCAGAAGGAATGATAATTATACTGGATTATGAAATAATGGATAAAATATTACGCAGCATTTTACCTAAATGGCCCAAAGAAAATAAAAAAATACAGTAGCATTTGTCTATAGTGTTTATAACACAAGGGTGGGATATTTCAGTCATAGGCAGCCCCACACCCACAAAAAGGCTGTATGCAAATAGTGTAGTCACAAGAAGAATGAGTTTGACTGAAACGCTGACAACTGATAAGGTGCTTTGACTGAAGGGCCATGACCACTAAAGCAAACAGTGTCACTACAAGCTACACAGAAAAACTAAAGCAGAGGTCAACACCACCACAAACTTCATAGGGTGTGACTTTTTGATACTAAAGAAATGTTATGGCACATCTGTGCACAGAGATTTATGCATAATTCGTGTTAAAATGGAAAAAGTCCACATGCTGCTTCACTGATTTAAGTTCAACAAAAGACAGTTTTGAGGAAAAAAGGTTAAGCAAGATATTTTTCCGACATGCAACAGCTGCAATGCTAAGGCGCATTTCAAGGCAGGCAAGCACAACTCTTATCAGCATAGTGTATCAAAAATAAACTAAGAGTTCCTGACAAAAGTACACATTAATCTAAGATCAATATTGTGCAGTTTTTAGTGAAACCCGTGTAGTAAGTATACTATAGTGTCTAACATGCAAGTCTGCCCAAACATCATCATACCCTTTTATAAGAGTCCATAAGCCAATTAAAGGGTTATTTTAAAAAAATATTTAGTTTTGACATGTTATATATATGTTCTTGAATGAGAATGTCCACAAATAAATGTCCATAAGGCACAAGCCCCTTATTCACTCGACCTAAAACAAAAGCCACTTTTTGCAATTCCATAATATTAAGACAAATATTTTTTTATGTCTTCTTTTCTAATTTCATTCACTGAATAATTCATAAACAAGGGTTATATGAAATACCATGTTTCATATAATCCTTTGCATAACTATTTTTTTTCCATGTCCTATATCCAGTCAGAAAATGTATTCTTTTTTGGCATTTTAAGACTAGATAAATGCTTTTTGTGCACACAACACTGGGTTGACAGTCCCATCCATGTCTCCATCTAGAGGAAATCCAGTGCCATTACCACTGACTGTTGTCAGGATAGCTTGGCACTGCAGCAGGGTACTGGGGTAAGGTAGGGCCTTGAGCTGTCTGGGCGACAGCGTTGAAGCCAGCTTCCCTTACTGGAGCACTTTTCCACATTCCTGTAGTCCATTCTTCCTGGGCGCGTTGCATACTCCCACCACCACCACGGTACTGTCGGTGAACCTGCCATGAGAAAAGAAATGAGAAATCACTGGGGATTTTTTTTAACATTAATTCAAGGGTTTGTTAGTGCATTCCAGTGTGTGCATATCCAACATTCATGCTCACTCACCTTAATTAGAACCAGTGCCATTAAAGCAGTCACCAGAGTGAAGAGCAGAGTTGTGATAAGCATCACTATAGCAGAACCCACACTGTAGTTGAAAAACATCACCGTCGCAATCCAGCCGCTTTATTTTTGGTGAAAGTCAGATGAAGTGGAATGGGTTAGTGCATCTTACAAGGGAATAACAGTTTACACAAAAAACAGGGTTACCACGGGCAATGGCAAAATGTAGTGAAGTACATAATGATATAAAACCAAATACAATAAATAGTGTTAGAATATCCTCAAGCAGGCTTAAACATTTAGTGCTTATGAGTTAGTAAAAGTCAAAACCAGGTTTTCTAATGACTCTGAACTCCAGACACCTGGAATATTAGTTTTTACTATATTTCCATTCATCTAAAACCTGTTATTGGCGTGTCTCTCTCAAGTAAATAATAGAGGAATGTGGTGCAATGCAGGCAGAGGAAAGTTGCTTTAAACATACATTCATTTCAATGTTCTAAAAAAGGACAATGTGTGTAATACAGGTGTAAATTGAAAAATTTGAATATTGTGCAAAAGTTCATTTATTTCAGTTGACTAAAAGGTGAAACTAATAAATATTTTTAATTATATTATTTATTATTATAAAATCAAATGTATATAATGCTTTCAGGGGATGCAAAGATGCTTTACATATCATCCATCATTCTTTCTTTCATTCACTCCACAGTCACAGACTGGTGGTGGTAAGCTACATCTATAGCCACAGTTGCCCTGGGGCAGACTCAGAGATGCGACCATCACCAGATACATTCTTACACATTTATACTAGTGTCACAGACACTGGAGGCAAGGAGGGTTAAGTGTCTTGCCCAAGCAGGAAAGCAGGAATCGAACCGTCAAACTTCTGTAGTGAGATATTACAAGCCTTTATTTGTTATAATTTAGATGATTATGGTTTATAACTTTCAAAAACCCGAAATTCAAAATTTCAAAAAAAAATTTAATTTTGTGAAAATGTTCATTACTGTAGGTTTAAAGTGTCAAACTCTAATCAGCTAATTAAGCCAAAACACCTGCAAAGGGTTCCTGAGCCTTTAAAAAGGTCTCTCAGTCTGGTTCAGTAGAACTCGCAATCATGTGGAAGACCAACCAGGCATGAATGTACACCATATTGCAAACACAGCATTATAATTTTGGCTTTTCGCAAGGGCTTTAAGAACTGTGGTGAAAAAGTAGCTATTTTTGAAAAGCAGTTTCTTGAGTTTGTACCTTTTGCCCCATCCACTTCTGAAATAGAGTCTCTGATTGGAGCCAAATGCAGTGCTATGTGTCCGAAATGCAGAGTCAGTTTACAGTGCATTAGTTTGTGAAGGCTGGCACTTCATCTCTCTGTGCTCACATCTTTTATTCAGAGTGAGTTTGGAGGATCTCAACTGGAACCACACAGAGGGAAAGTGTGGGCTCTTTTAAAAAGGTGGGTGAGTGCTGCAGATTTAATTACACAGACTGTAAACACTCAAGAGTTGGCATCAAAAACTTCAGTGAAAAAAAGATAGTATAGAATCTAAACAATTTTA
The DNA here is from genome assembly GCA_024349245.1 of Neodontobutis hainanensis. Classification (NCBI taxonomy): domain Eukaryota; kingdom Metazoa; phylum Chordata; class Actinopteri; order Gobiiformes; family Odontobutidae; genus Neodontobutis; species Neodontobutis hainanensis. The sequence continues at coordinate 5,148,131 of JALDNG010000022.1, read as the reverse complement.
AAGCTTTTATATCAAATGAAACGTCTTAAATCCATTAGTGCAGAACATATTCTTTTGTGTTGCTTTGTAATGTAGGCTCAGTCTGTCACGTCCATCAGTCACTTTGAGGTGCCATTAAAAGTTCTCTCATGAGATTTTACTTTTCAGATCTATTCAAACCTTTATTCGAATGCTAATTACAATTAGCAAATTACTCATCTCAACAAAACCTTTCAAATTTGGCAGATCCAATAATTTTTAAAATAAAAAACAAAAGTCAATTTATTATGAAACTTGTTTTTTCCCATCAAATATTGTATTAAAAAAAATGAGACTTTGTCCAAGCACAAACAATTGCGGTTTGTCAATAAACCCCACTCATTTTTTAGCCGGTTGATGATTTTCTTAAATCAGTGAAAGCAAGATTAGTAGAATTTTGATATTTGTTTCGGACATTTTGATTGTTTTATTGTCATTGGGGTCCATTTTTAAGAGTATTTCTTGTTGGTCTGACAGTTGTGCAGAAAACCATCATTGAAACCCTCACCAAGGCGGGAAAACCTCAAAAGGTTTTCCGGTGGCCGGTGTTGGTCTTCTGTGCTTTATTAAGTCAAGAGACTACGCAGTCATCTTCCAGGACATTTTAGCACTTCATGTACCTTCAGCAGACAAGCTTTATGGAGAAGACTTCAGCAGGACTTGGAACCTGCCCACACTACCAAAACCTGGTTCAATGAGATTGAACATGGGATTACTGTGCTTGATTGAACAGCAAACCCGCATGACCTGAACCCCATTGAGAATCATTGCCAAGAGAAACATGAGACATAAGCCCAAACAATGCAGAAGAGCTGAAGGCCGCTATTAAAACATCCTGATCTTCCATAACACCTCAGCAGTGCCACAGGCTGATAGCATCCGTGCAACGCCGCATTAAGGCAGTAATTCATGTGAAAGAGGCCCAAACCAAGTACTGAGTAAATATGCATGATTATACTTTTAAATTTTTTATTGATTCTAATTTTCTGCTTCTATTTGGTTCAGGGGCCAGCTGCCAGCTCAATGCAGGTGATGCAGTTTCTTATGCTCCCGCCAGTATACCTGAGCAGGCTACTGATGTTTTATACACATGTATTGCTGAGGTCAAATAGTAGCTCAGTCAAAATCAGTTGGTGTAAAATTGTTTAAACAGTCTCCATGTGCTTCTGCATTAAAAAACTAAATATAGAACAATGTTTTAAAATAAACCTACTAAATAAAAAAATACATACTGTAACTGATTTTAAATACCTTGGGTTGCTCTAGGGTCCTCAACCTAAATTTTATTTTATTACAGAGCAATTTAAACTGTTTTAAATTAAGCCGACATTTACATTTAGTCATTAAGCAGATGCTTTTATCCTAAGCGACTTACAGGTGAGGAAAACAACTGAAGCAATTTTAACAACAAGGTAACAAAAAAAAAGCATAGGTGCACAAAAAACTAGTCTGTTAAAACCTAGCACAGTTTACAAAGCTAAGGATAAGAATTTTTTTTATTTTTTATTTATTTATTTTTTTTTAAAGAAAAGGAGAAAAAAGAAAGGAAGTAGAATTCAGTGTTTGTCAATCAGGTGTTGACGAAAAAGATGTGTTTTCAGGCATTTCTTAAAGATGGCTACTGAGTCTGCTGATCTTGTAGCAGCAGGTAGACCATTCCACCAATGTGGAACAGATCCATAAAAAGTATGTGAGAGTTATTTTCATTCCAAACCAGGCAGCTCTGCTGTACACTACACTACTACATACACAACACACTACTGCATGACAGCACAGGCAACTCCCTCAGCAAAATAAAACAGATTGGTTCACTATACAACCAAGCCATAAAAAACTATGAATAAAAAGCCAACCCATTTTCGTCACTGCAACATCCTTAAATATAATTATTAGGTTTTGAAAGCTTTGGTAATTTATTTTTCTACAAATTAGTATTTAAGTGCATTAAAAACCTTGATCCAGAGCCATTGAGTTCATTTGTACAGAGACAAAACAACAGAGTCACCTGGAGCTCTTCAAACCATAACCACAAAATCCAATACTGTAGGACCACTTTTTCTATAAGAGTTGGAAACTGTAGAATTTATTACTCCCTGAGATTACAGTCATATCTTAATGTCCTATAAACTGTATAGGCATCACATCAACCGCAATATTACTTTTGTAACTATGACTGCATTGTCTTTGTCAAATAAAAACATTACACAAATAAAAAGGCTTAAAATATCTGGCTTTGCATGTATTAGTTTTACCTTTTAAGTTTAATTGCTGAAATAACTAATAAAAACTTTCATATAAAAATTTAAATTAAAAACTTTTGCACAATTATCAAATATTTTTTGAGTTAAACCTGTGTATTGGATTTCCATCATTTGAGGTACATTTCATTATGACATCAAACATTTATATTATCGCTTTATTTTATTTAGCTTAATATTACAACAAAACTTTGAATATGGAATCAGGTGCCATATGTGAATATCACCAAGCACTAATGAAGAAATGTCAGTGGAGAATGTAACATAGGTTTAGGTAACCTCTCCTATTTACATTCAACATGAAGTGATAAGGCAAGACTTGAGAAACGACTCTTAAATGTATCATTAAAAACAGCCTATGCTGAAAATATAACTATTATTACGCTATGTAGATAGAAGGGCTTTTGAGTTGCCATATTGCTCATACACACTGAAAATACAAGCATGTTAAATATTGGGTTTTGAAACTCACCAAGTTCCCCAGCCAGAGATACCTATGGTCTGAATAAGAGCCACCAAACACTGAAGGAAGAAGATGAAAAAGAAGGCCATGAAGTTGAACGAGCTATCTGCCCTGAAAAGAAAATAAGGAAGGAAATGTAGAAAACTCCTGACCTTTGCAAAACATATTCCATCCCCCAAAAGATGAATCTTACAGGGGTATTTATATTAAGCACAAACAGGGCACTAAAGTTGTTAGAAAACACAACACACACATGTCTAAACTACAAACACGTTAAGATACTAACCTGAAGGCTTTGTACAGCGGTCTGAACCAGCAGGTATAACTGCAAGGGCTGAACAAGAAGAGCCACAGCAGAGAAAAACCAAAGTTGATGGCATTTCCACCACCGGCCCACCAAGCAATACAAGAAATCACATTGATGCACAATGTGGCTGAATACACTGCAATGGAAAAAATATATAGTTTAGTGTGTGGACAGCAGAATAAATATGTATATTTTGTTGTACAAAACTAAAAAAGTGATTTGTGGTGGAAGAACATACTCATCCAAAGAATGTAGACTCGGCGCACCAGCTGTTGGTAGGGTGGGGGAATTTCTTCTTCAATATTGTGATAAAAACATGGCTTGATTTTCACAAACTTAGGCAGTGGAGGAAAGTTATTTGCACGCTCTAAAAAAAAAAAAAGAAAAGTTTTACCATGTTATATGTTTCGTTTTACAAGTTAATAGGAAAATAGATAAAAGAAAATGTAGTGAGAGATATCAAACATACCTGCCATTTTTATACGACGTTATCTGAAAACATTGGGAAAGGAAAATCATCAGATACACCTAAATTTGTTATTTATCCCAACTACAAGAAACAGATTACGCTAACTTTAGTGTTTAGTTTTTGTAGTTGTTAGAGAATAATTGTGTTAAAGACACATTACCTAAATGTTAGACACACTTGAAAAATAAAAGATAAAAATGGCATCGAGCTTTAAACGTGTCTGTAACTCTTGGCTAAGTGAATTAGCGTTAGTTGGTTTAGTTCGTTAACATAGCGTTAGTAAGCGTAATTAACTTAACCGCTACAGACAGTTTTCTATAGTTTGAACTAACTTAAGTTATCTGGTGTAGGGTTTTCAGTTCAACTAAATAGCTCTTACCTAAAAACTAGCGTTAAATACTACCCACGACAACCCAGACTGCATAGGGCGGAACCCCTCAAACCCTATTTTACAGTAAGTCACGACTAATAGTGTTTTGTAGTCTTTTTATCTGTAGCTTTTAGTGGCAGCTAGTTAGGGCTGCCACTAAAAGCTACATCTCCTTTACAGTCGCGGAGATGATGATCTAGCAATAGTTTGTTTTTGCACTGGAGTTAATTAACAGCGCTAGGTTAGCTGGTGTTTTAATGAATGAAACGCGCATTTAAACACAAAAGCCAACTTAAACTAGAAGTTAGCCTTACCGTATCCGCGCGTTTCCGGTGCCAGGAAGAGAGGGATAGAGGGGCCAGGAATCGTGCAGGATGCGCTTTTCGATCCTAACAAACACAATGCGCCTGTGCAGAACCGTAGTACTTGTAGTTTCCGTGTTAGTTTAACTGACTTTACAGTTACGTGCAAAAAAGGCTAAAAGAACTACAAATCCCAGACTGTACTGAGCGGGAACTGGATCCGCGTGACTACAACATGACACATGATTTAGAAATTACACACCCATTTAACTGAGGCCTAATAAATAGCGGTCCTCGACTATCTTCAGCTAATATACACAATCAGTGGGTTAGAGCGTCACCGGAAAATTGGATTGACATATCACTAAATTTTGCTTAATTCTACTAAATTTTAGGTACATTTTCTGTAGAAAGAAATTACAGCACGTTTGTTGTTGTGATGCATGAAAGCTTTTAGCAACTTTACCGATTTAATTGATTTTCTGTCATCATAGGGCAACGCAGTACACCTCCGCCTGGGCCGGCCCTGGGCATAATAAAAATATATATCCGAGCCTTCAACATTTGCCTATTTCGCCCATGCCCAGGGCCGGTCCTGCGTCCTGTGCCTACGTGCTCCAGACTGACTCCTGCGGTTCACTCTGGCAGCCGTCTGCAAGCGCTCCATGGATTGCACGTGGCATGTTTATGACAGTGATGAGGATGACATCACGGGTTCTACTCACAACCTTCTACGTGACGTCACATCGAATTTCTGTTTGGAAAACTTTATTTATAAGGATTCCAGAACAGTGGACAGTGCTGCCATAGGAACGTAGTGACGTCACACGGTTCTGAGGCTTCTAAACGGTTGTCTGTAAATCACTGTTCATTTGATGGTTTCTTGCCATGAGCAGGAGAAATACCCCTCCTGTCAGGACTAAAACAGCGGACACATACTTAACTATTTAACTCTGAGGAGCACCATTATTTGTGAGAATACATATTTACCAAAAGCACAGTTTAATGCCGCCTACCCCTTGTGGGCACCCGTCGTTTTTGGCTCCATGGCAACGCACGTAGCGCTGTGGCTAATGCTATTGAGCTACTTCAGAGCCGCAGCTGCGACAACTTCTGTTTTTACCAAGCGTCTCAGATGGAACCTCCTAAACGGTCCCTGCGTAAGGGCGCCGCCATACGTCAAAATACCTCGAAATACGGCAATATACCGCCGTCCACCAGAGGGCAGGCTCCAAAAGCGGAAATATAAGGAGAAACCCAATGGCGACTTTACGGGTGTAAAAAACATGTTTACAGCCTGGTACAAAAGATGGCACCTGTCTCTAGAGCTAAGTTTTTACCATGTGACAACTCTGGGGGGTCATTACGTCCGTTTATGCTATCTGAAAAGTTTAGTTTTGTGCATAATTGTGGGTGTGGTTATCTTGACTCGCATGTGTCAATCACCGAGCCTCGCGCACGTCGTGTGGCTAGCTGGCTAACAAGTGGCTAGTTAGCTCCTCCGTGATACTTGCTGGCTTGGCGCATGTTAAGCGATCAGTGTGTCAGGCTTCTTTACCGTCGGCTGTTCTCTGAGTATTTAAGAAGAAAGTTGTGTAAATGGCTTGCTGTGCTGTTGGCTGTACTAACAGACCCTCCAAGAAGTGTGGTCTTCAGTTTTTCGGTGAGTAATACTATTTTCTTGATTTTTATGGATGGTTTTGAGGGCTCTTACACGGCTAAATATATAGCATTACTTAGCTATTTAGCCGAGCTAACAACTTTAACCCATCAAAATTACATCGAGTACTGTAATTTAGAATTAGATGTTAATTATAATACAATTAAGGTAGAATTTTAAATTTATTTTTACTGTCTTTGCTTTATGCTTTAAAAAAGATCCAGATATACAATATATCAAGGCTCAAAAACACTATTTGCATTACGAACATGGTTATTAAACAAGTTTAACAGCAAAACAATATATTTATTAATTTCAGCTGTATTATTTTTTTAAGTGATCGGATTAATCATGTTATGGCTTTGACATATAACGGGCAAATGAGCGCTACGTGATATAACTGTAACTCGCAAAAAAAAGTTATTAACTTTTTCTATGAAATCGTTATTGCACATAAGATTGCACTAGCGTTATGTGTATTAGCTCCGTTTGGGACGTGTAGAAGGTGTTTCTGTTGCTCTTATATTGAACTGCCTTCAGAGTGTGTTATAAAGTATGACAACTGTACCTAGAACCTAGTGATGTTCAATACATCTAAGGTATAAACTACTATTTTAATATTTATAAATCTGAAATAGAAATTATTACAAGCTTATGACCATGATCTTATGTGAAGCCTGTTGTTATCTACCCCAACCCTGCCCTGCAATTGTTATTGTAACTACTATACTATATGTATTGTACTAGTTTGGTAACCTTTTAAGGTTATAATAGCACCTAATGTGTTTCTGTATGTTTTAAGTTTTCCTCTAGGTGATCCAGACAGATTGGACCAGTGGGTGTTGAAGATGAGGAGACAGAACTGGACTCCTACCTCTTCCAGACGGTTGTGCAGTCAACACTTTGAGAGGGATAGCTTCTGCACTGATTTGAGGGTACCTAAAACTTTTTGTGTCATCTTTAATACAAGGACAGTACATACTGACCAATAGCACAACTGTATAATATGCCAGAGTAACATTAGTCCACATGGGTTATTGTAGAACTGCACAGTGAGTCACAAGCAATCAGCAGCTTTATCAGAAACATCATTAATAACATTCAGGCCATTAGGAGCACAAATAAAACACGCTGTCAATATTAAAAAGGACAAAAAGCCAACATGCATTAATAATAATTTTATTATATTTTATTTATAACGCGCTTTTATGGACACTCGATGACGCCTTTATACCAATAGTAAAAACACAATAGCACATTATTATTATTACATCAATTTTATATAGTGCTTTTCTGGGGACGCAAAGACGCTTTACATATCAATTACACATAATTCAAATACTCAAGGACAACAATTAAAAGCAACAAATAAAAACTGAATAGATGTGTTTTGAATTAGTCATTAGTTACACTACAGACATCTTATTAAGCAAAGAGAAACAGAAGTTGTTAAAACAGCAGGGCATAGAGGGTTATAATACTGACAAGTTTGAACTGAATAGACACATTTTTAAAAACATTTTTTAAAATAATCCACTTAAATTAATGTGTTAACTAGTTTTTGTTTGTTTGTTTAAGTTTTCCTCTAGGTGATCCAGACAGACTGGACCAGTGGGTGTTGGAAGATGAGGAGACAGAACTGGACTCCTACCTCTTCCAGTTGGTCGTGCAGTCAACACTTTGAGACGGATTGCTTCTGCACTGATTTGAGGGTACCCAAAACTTTGTGTCATCTTTATTACAAGCACAGTACATACTGACCAACAGTACAACTGTATACTATGCCAGATTAACATTAGTCCACATGGGTTATTGTAGAACTGTAGTTGTAGGTGTAGTAGAATTGTAGTCACAAGCGAGCAGCAGCTTTATCAGAAACATCATTAATAACAATATTAAAAAGGACAAATAGAAATCATGCATCAGATGCATTACACTACAGACATCTTATTAAACAAAGAGAAACAGAAGTTTCAGCAGCAGGGCATAGAGGGTTATAATACTGACAAGTCTGATCTGAAGAGACACATTTTTAAAAGAGAGTAAAATAATCCACTTAAATTAATTTCTCTGATGGTATTTGGAATAATGTTTAATTGTTTAGAAGCTCAAACAGAAAAGGCAGACTGACTGAAAGCTGTTTTTCTAATCTTTTTAGTTTACCAATTTGTTAGTATTTTTCTATTGAGATGCACTCGTTATACTTCCTGCGGGACGCGGCCATAGATTACTATTACTTTTGTGGTGTCAAGTTGACTGTGGACACAACATGTTGACTGACATTGTGTTAACATTGTGTTGTGTACTAGTCGTGGTGAGTGGGCTTTCAACCAAGACAGCCCAACTTGAATTAGTTTAGTGTGATTTTTTTAGTGTGAGTTTTTCTGACTTTTTAGTGTGAGTTTTTCTGACTTTCCACAGGGTCCCGTCCTGCATCAGTCATTTTAAACTCCTCATCCCATCCTCGCTATTTCTATCTTCACCCTTGACACTGGACAAAATGCTCAGGTCATTCCCGGCACAGTGAATCAGGAGGACTTCCGGCACTGATCTTCTTTGCAACGTGCCCTCAAAAAGGACAGGAGCCCACTCCAACGAAGGCCAAACCAGCAAACCCGGGCATGTGGATGGCTGAGGTGGCTAAGTGTTGTTGCTGCAGCTCTCTGGGCTCCATGCCGGACATGGCTGTCACCAATGATCCACACAGTTTCTAGAATAGTTTTCTAAAGAATGCATAAATTAATGTGAAAAAAGTTACAATTGAGTCGTTCAAAAAATAATTATTAAAAAAAAGGTTAAATTTGCAGCCATAATTGGACTTACTTGTCTGTGCAGCATGTTCTTGGGAGTTCTGCTTTCCAGGTGAAGAAGGCAGAAGGAGGGGAGCAGAGGGCAGGTCCATCTTGAAAACTACAAGAGAGTTATGCATAACATGGCTGTAACTAAGTAAAATATAGTCTCCCAAGTAACATGTAACTGCACTTACTTGTCTGGGCAATGGGTTCTTGGGAGTGAGCAATGTGAGAAGTGATGTTTTACATCTTTTTAACTACAATAGAAAAAGTTAGATTAGTATGCTATATTATAGCTTATAAAATATTAACTATATAACATATTATAGAGAGAAACATAGCGTGTTCATGAATCTAAAATCATTTTATTTTAATTTAGAAGTATTTATAATATGGCTTTATTTGCATAATCTACAGGTTCTTTCTGTACATTTAATAAATGTTTTAACTCTATTTAGAAAAAGTATGTGACAGATAACAATCTTTAAATATTATAGCTTAATCCCCAAAACATGCACAAAAAACAGAAGTAGGAATAAACGTATTTATATGTTTGAAGTCTTTGTAAGTAAGTAATTTATTTATATAGCACCTTTCTCAGATAATTATCACAAAGTGCTTTACAACAGTGTTTTTACATGGAGCTTCCACTCACCCATTACATTCACTCCTGGGGCAGACAGAGAGGGGGGCAGCCACACAATCAGCGCTCACAACCTTCTCCTACCACCACCAAACACACCTCTACAGTCACACACATTCATACACCAGTGCTATGGACACTGGAGGCAAGGTGGGTTAAGTGTCTTGCCCAAGGACACAACGACAGAATGAACTGTGGGGCGAGCGGGAATCGAACCTACTACCTTTCCGGTTGAAGGACGGCCACTCTACCACTGAGCTAAAATTATCATAAAGAATAAAAAAGTTTTAACAGCCATTGCGATGCAACACTCCCTTTGCCCATTTTAGTAACATCCTCTGACGAAGGAGTCTGAAATGTCCGGATGTAATCGCCATTTTTTTGCCCATGAATTAGAGTCATATCAGTAAATAGGGGACCAATGGGCAGATTACATCCATTTTTATTTACTATCTATGCTCTAAAGTTAAACTCTGTGGCCAATCAAAATGCAAAAACCAGCTGTTAGAGGGTGGGCCTTGCGCTAGAAGTGGCGTTTGTTTTATTAAGCGTGGAGGAACGAAGTCTATGACTTAGACTAAGACTAAGATATGTGTTTGAATTACTTGTAGTTCTGGTGACACAGTTATGAGACACAAACAAATGATTGAAGTAGCCATTTGGTTATTAATAATATACGGGATGGTCCAAACAAAAAATGTGTATTACGATGTTAGTACTACCAGTAATGCAACCATCAACCGCAACGTGCAATACAGTTACTTAGAACAAACGCACCCATTACTGTTCAGTGACCAATGAACTGCGGCTCTTGGTGGAAGTGACACACTCCCGCCAATTCCGAGCGGAGCGCGGAGCCAGGCTCGGGGTGAATGCAGGGACTTTTTGGGGGATGTGAAATGAAAAGTGCAATATTTTGTCTTAAACAAATTAAAAAGCTAATACCTAAATTGATAACACAGTCTCGCAGTTCTTTGGTTTGGCCCTTTTTTGCGGTTGGCACGGCCAGTTTTTCGTTTTGAAGGAACGCCTGTGAGTTTTGTACAGTGGAAAATCCCGGTCAAGGCTGGGTCTGAATGATGTTAGCTGCGGAAAACCCACCTGTGGACGGCGGACTTTTAGCATCAACTCCTCGGAGAAGAGGTAATCTTAATGCCATCTCTTTCGCGCTTGCGAGCACTTTCTGTAGGTTTATGTTTTTGTCATAAGCACATGTAACGTTGCAATAAATGCTGTCAGCACTATCTGCCTTCACGGTTATTGGGTTTTAAAAGTTATGTATAGGTTAGTTCAGATTGCAAACTGTTAGTGCAAAAATAAACTAGGTTAGCTACGTAAAACGGTAGCTAACATTGAACATAAAAGATGGCAAAGCATTGACACTTAATCACCACCCACGTCGTCGTTTATATCTTGTGCTAACAAGTGGGCTTAGCAGTGTTTCTTTGTATGCTACAAAACTACGTTATATCTGGGACCAATGCGTTTCTCTAGATTATTGATTGTAGTCTCTAAATAGCTGGTCATTGTTTTAACCAGTTTCAGTGTAACTTACTGATGTTAAGATGGCTTTTTCTAAAATCTTCTAAGTTACCACAACTTGAGTACATGAAAACCTTCACAAACATTTGGGCCTGATGGTTGTCAGCTCCTTCCTATGTTTTGCAAAGCGATGCTGCTGGTTTTGTTAGGTTAGCAGGAAAGCTAAGAGTCGTACCACAGTCTTTATCTTTTCCCACATTGAGGCCTGTAGAGGTAACATTTTTGTGGCGTGCTATTTTCTAGCAACACACACGGACACGTTTAATTTGTTCGCAGCCCCGAAGAGCCTGTTCGCAGAGCGACAGGGCCTGCTGTACCTAAAACTACTAACACTGGTTGGCGGGAGAGAGCTAACCAAACACTGCAGTCCTGATAGTTTTAAGCTAACATGCTAGCACATTTCATTATAGCCCTTTCGTCAACAGCTGCATTGAAGGGTTGTAGTTAGATAGTACCAAAGAGTGTATCAAGCAACATTGACTTTAGCTGGGGTTGTTGGTTATCATTTAAATACATCGGAGAAAAGAAAACGAATAAGAATAATTTTAATTTGTTTAACACTGTGTATCAACATTAGTCATGCTTATTAGTCATAAGCATATTTACTTAGTATAAAACTCCCAACCTCTGAACTCGAAAGTTCACCTGAGAAGTACTGTGTCACCTTTTAAATCCTTGTTTCTGTCGTAGGAATGGACTGCAAACCAAAAAATTCAAACAAAAAACTTGTTCAAGGTAAGCTTTTAGATAATTTTTTACAATTGTTAACATTGTATTAATAATTTGGTTATATTTTGTAGCTGTAAATTGTACAGACAAAAAATATTTGGCAGATAGCATAAAACCTTTTTAAACATTTTATTAACAAATATTTTGTTTATTTATTATTGACAAACAGTAGATCATGTTAAAGCCAACACTCCGTCACGTTAACGGGTATTGGTAATCCCTGATTTTTTTTCTAATATTCTGCCTGCAGCTCGTCTCCCATTCAAGCGCCTCAACCCTGAACCTAAAGAAAATCAACCACCTAAACGTCCATGTGGCCATGCATGCCCCGAACCAGAAGTATCAGACAGGGAGAATGAGTCCTCTCCACTTCCTGTACGTGCTGGAACACCGTTGGTCAATGGTCGTGGCCCCCTTGATGGCTTCCTAAGCCGTCGACATCCTGCATCCCCTGATGAAAGTATGGTCATAGATCTGACTGAAGACAAGTTATCTCCTGTAAAATGTCTTGTTCCTCTGAAAGACAAACAACAGAAAAGAGACAGAAGAGCTTCTACTGGCAGATTAAGCAATACCAGACAATCTCCAAAAACTGTAGACTTAGACTGTGTATTACTAGACAATGATGTTACAGATGAAGTCGAGAAAAAAGATCAGACTGGATCCATCTTAATGCTTGACACAACAGAAGATTCTGAATGTGAGGCAGAACAACAGAATAAATCACTAAATGTTTCCAGCCTGGCAAATGGATCAGTGCTCTCTGCTTCACCTGGCAGCTCCATTTCTGAAAGCTCATCCGAGAAATCAAAGACTGAGGACCCTTCACCCAGCACTACACCTACAGTAAGTGGAGCGCACTTTATTTTATTTTTGTTTATTTTTTGTTGAGACACCAATTTACACTTGTTCATACAGTTTAAGTTAAAAATCTAATATTTCTAGTCATAGGCAGAAATATATTCACTTGCAGTGTATGTATAATATTTTATTTATTTATTTTTCTTACAGGAGCCAAAGACCACACCTAAGATCCCCGCAGAGGAGAAAAAAACAAAAAGACGGTCCTTGAAGGTTAGTATTTTTTTTATAAATTTCTTTTTTACATTTTACAATTTAATTGTCTAACATTATGACGGCACACCTGTTACACAGCACAGCTAAAACCAATTGTATTCCCATTTAAGAGTTTTCAAGAACAAGAAGAAATACTTCGGCTTCGCCAGGAGAAGGAACGTCAAAAGGAGGAAGCTAAAGTAGCTAAAGAAAAAAAGAAGGAAGAGGCTCGCAAACTCAAAGAAGACAGAGAAAGGGAAAAACGTGAGAAGAAGGAAAAGGATGAACGTGATAAAAGAGAGAAAAAAGAGAAGGAGGAAAAAGAAAAGGCTGAGAGGTTAAAGGCAAAAGAGGAGCAAAAAAAGTCTAAGCAGGAGTATGTTACTTCATTTATTTTTTCACTCTTTATCCAGTAGATACGAGAAAAGTTGATAAACGTTACTGTTTCAGGGCTAAGCTTGAGGAGAAACGTAAGAAGGATGAAGAAAAGCGAATGAAGGAAGAAGAAAAACGGGTGAAAGAAGAGAAGGATGTGAGTTTAAAGACGCTGATTGATTTTAGATAGTGGATGGGGAACTGCTATAAGTAACCTGTGCCTGTGGTTACAGCGCCTCAAAGCTGAAAAAGCAGAAATCACACGATTTCTACAGAAGGCAAAGGCCCAACAGGCTCCAAAGGTTGGTAATTTTCTGGTCACAGTATATTTTTTAATATAAGTATTGTTACGTAAACTTTTGCTTTTTATTGTGATAATCATTTCCCATGTGATGTTTTTGCCTTATCAGACGCTTGACGCTGCCTGTGGAAAGTTTGCTCCATTTGAAATAAAGGAGAACATGTTTCTGGCCCCACTGACCAGGGTTCAGTGTGAGGACACAGTTCTGGAGAAACTGGATGAGTATTTATTAAATCCCAGTCATAGCTTAAATGGACTGAAGGACTGGATAAGTCGAAAGCCCGTTGCTCAGGCCCCACCAAACCTAGAAAGGCAAATTTACCCAGGTAAGGCTGGGTAGAGTTCTTTCAATCAGACTATCATGTTCTCTGCACTAGCCCATTGTCTGGGGCAATGTTGACTCAAGTACTAACATTTTTACATCTGTGTGTATTTCTCAGTGAGTGTATAACAGTGGAAACTCCTAAACCTGATGGAGTTCCGGACCGTTCTCATCATGGACCAATGAAGTTACTACAGTTTCATCAAAACTATCGTCCAGCTTACTGGGGCACCTGGAGTAAGAAGAGTTCACACATATCGCCTCGGTGCCCACTCAGGCAAGACAAGGTATCACTCAAATCTGGCCATACTACTGAAATGTTTAACTGACAGTTAACTTGTTGTCATCTGAGACCAGTGGTATAGTAAAGCTGTTCTCTGCCTCAATAGAGTTTGTTGGACTATGATGTGGATAGTGATGAAGAGTGGGAGGAAGACGAACCAGGAGAATCTCTGTCACATAGTGAAGGCGTAAGTTTCAATGATTTTTTTTTTTTTTTTTTTTTATGCACCTATGTTTTGTAATTTTATTATAAAAAAAGAAAACATAGCCGTTTAAAGCTTTTAGCCATACAAAAAAAAAAAACGTAAGACGATGTGCATTTCTTTCAGACCAATTGTGTCCAACAGTGATTTTACAGAAACATATTAACATAAATTTCATGGCTTTAGTAGAGCTTTCATGAATTTGTTGGTACAAGCAGTGTCAAACATTTTGTTGGTATTTCATAAGCTATTGGAAATTACTTGTAATGTTATGTTGTACGTGTCAGAATGTAGAAAATACAATCAATAAATGACCAATTAAATGTATAATTTATATTTATATTTATTTATATTTATATATTTATTTATATTTATAATTATAATATAAATTATAATATAAATTTATATTTATATTTATATTTTAAGTCAGTTAAAAAACAATAGTATCTTGATACACCCCAACTCTTAGCAGAAATGGCAACCAAACAAAAAAAAATTTAATTGTGGCTTTAAATTTTTTCCACTTGTAGGAAGATGAGGAAGAAGGGGGAGAAGACGATGATGATGATGACGGCTTCTTTGTACCACATGGTTACCTTTCTGATGATGAGGGTGCACTTGAAGAAGAGGTATAGTATAAAGCTGTAATGGTGGTTATTTAAAGATAAATAATTTGTTGAAGGCTTGTTTTTTTTTTTTTTTTTGTTCTGTACAAAATTGGGTTTTGTTCTATGCCAATGTAAACATGTGTTCTTACAGGATGGTGGCAATCTGGAGAAACAAAAACTTCAGCAGAAACTAAAAGCGAAAGAGTGGGATGAGATGATGTCCAGCAAAAAGAAAATGAAGTTTCTGGAGCCTGTAGTGAAGGGCTGTGTTTGGGAGAGAGAAAGCTTGGCCTCTGAGTTTTTCCATCTTTATGCGTTGTGTCTAATAGAACCTTTATCAAAGGCAGACAATAGCCCCAGCCCAGAGGAGCAGTCTCTGAAGATCCAGCAAGAAGCACAGTGTAAGTGTTTATCCTACAATGATGTTAATGGCTATTGTGGTTTAATGTTGCTTTTAAATAAGAGATTCTGTTTGCACTGATGAATAAGATAAATATGCCCCGTGAATATGTACATTTGACTTGAACATACTTTGTCACTATTTCTTTAGTACTTGGTCAACTGCTGCCTTTGCTCCACGGCAACATCAACAGCTCCAAAGTGATCATTACAGAGTTTCAGGAGTTTTGTCGTCAGCAGTCTTCCTCATCGGCGCCCCCTCAACTGTCCAGTCCTCAGAGCTATACGGACAAAATTCCTTCAAGGTGATGCCATTTCTGTTTGCCTTGTAAAAATTTAAAATTTTATTTAATAGTTCCCATTTCCTTTTGCCAGAATACATCTAAAACGCCTCATCAAGAACAATGCTGTCTACGAGAAGCGCTCCACTCTCAGGCGTTGCTGCTGGTATGTGCATACAGACGTCCTGACCCATTTTGGCCAGGAGGCTCTTCCAGTTCCTTGTCAGTGGACCTACCTCACCATTGGAGCTCGAGAAGAGGCCCGTGAAGAATCACAAGCAGCCACAGGCTCTCAGGAAACTCTCCTACTACTCCCCAGACCTCCTCAACTTCTGCATCTCACAAAAGGAGGAGCACAGGCACCATGTCTATCACCAAATTCATGAAGAGATGTAATGAGGCAGAACGGGTATGTTACCCATGTTGATTAGCTATTTATTCACTGTTTGACATGGTGAGCTAACTTTTATTTTTTATTTATTTATTTTTCTCCCCAGTCGGAAGCAATAGAGGCAGATGGATTTCAAGCTGATACAGAAGAGGACGATGAAGAAGACTGTGTCATCATCACAACATCCACAGAGAGTAGTGAGTTGTGATTATTAAAAGATGGTGCATCATCTGCTGAATGATTCAAGTAAATATTTATTAAAGCGCTAACAGCAATGTACAATGAATGCATAAAAGTAATCAACTTGTTGTCAAAAAAAAATTTTACATTAACAAGTAAAAATATACTCACCAGGCATAACCAGAGGGAACTCTACTGGTGAGGATCAACCAATGGAAGTCACTCCATCTGAGCCAGCATCTCTATCAGCACCCAACACTGTTTCAAAGCTTGCTACTGCCTGACAACAGTATTGGTCGTATACATGTCATTCATACAGTCTTCATGAAGACCTCACAGCTGCTCTCTCCTAAACATCACTTGTTCCTGTAATTTTTATTTAGTAAATGTCTCTATCTTGGGTCGGAACTTTAACACAAGTGAGTGCTCAACAGGAGGCTCTCGGGTGACGCTGGCATCTCATGTTTCTTTACTTAAGTGATAGATGCTGGGATACCTGTGATTTGTAGTTGTGGAGTAAATCAGAGTTTGATTATTGATTATTAACTAATGCTCACTAGGTATGCTTAAATGCCACTGAAGTTTGAGTCATATGTTTCATGGGCCTCTTATTGTGGTGGTGTCACATTTTGTGCACTGACTACGGCAGATCTGCTTGAACAGCTGGAGAAAAATGCAGAGGATGAATGCTAAATTAAAAATCAAAGCAGACATTTGGTACATCAAGAACAGCATTAGTTACATTTTTGGAAATGCTAAAGATGTGGCATTAACCTATGGATGTTGTTTGGGTTCTGTATATAGTTTGCCTAAAGTTGGATCTGAGGTGAGAGACTTTAAGTCATTTGATGCATTGCCTTGTATTTTAATGGATGCATTTATTCTGTGATTTCTTATTCAAACTCCAGTAGTTGCTAGATCTGTGTTTGTACAGTTAGGTCCAGTGTAACATTTTATAAATATGTATTTTCTGTTTATCAAGAATACTTGAACAAGAAATTCATTAAACATTAAACTGCACTTTTATAAGACAGTCATTTGATCATTGTTATCCGTGTACAGAATTGCCTTTATGGTTTTGAATGCAAGTAGAAGTATGCAATGTAGTAGATCTTGATTACAGGCAGGTCACAAGTTAAACAGCTCACATCAGCTTAAACTGATAAAGACCCCATTCTAGATCAGTGCAGACATGGTATTACAAATGCAGAATTAACAAACACCTAATGGTAACATCCAATAATTAAACAAAAATTGAAAACCAACTAATTGTTTCCAAAACTATCAATTTTATGTTATTGTGTAGCTTGCAATGGGTGTATTAAAAAGAGGTAGGAATGTACAGATAACCGACCAAGAAAAATATATTGACAAAACTATAAACTTTCTGTCTGCATTACCAAAACCTTTGCATGAGATATATGGTACATGAAATGTTTGAGTACTCAAAGATTTAACAAAACTGACTTGGACATTGTATCTACATCAAATTTTTCAAACAGTTTTTTGGTGGTATAATGGCATGCTGTGAGACTTTTTAGGTTTTAATCTAAGCAGGCTGTACTCAGTCAAGTAGTGCAAGGTTAACACGAAGCAGGACAAAGCAGTCAACAGATTGCGAGACAGATTATCTGACGTTCAGATTAAGCATTTAACATTGTGTGCACAGTCTGCGGCTGCACTCTACTGGTACTAGATCTGTCTTTATTTACTTGTGACACATTTCTTTCTCTTCTTATAAATCCTTTTTTTTCTCCTTTAGAACTGCAGGATCTTCTCTACCCCATAGCAGAGAGCAGGGACAATTGTCAGGGTGAAGATACCCTGGCCTATCACTGTCTGCTACTGGCTTTATTTAGTTGTAAAGCTAAGACATCACAAGTTATTTGGAAGGGGCCATTTTTCCCATGGTGCTTTAGAGGGAAGTAGCAGAGAGATTGCACTGCTTGTGCTCAGCTTAGGGTCCGGATGTTTTCCAGCAGTACTGGTTTGAGAAGATCCGGGCTCTTACCACCCGCTGCAGCAATATCTGCCTGCACTGCTGCATCCCACACAAATGTTAGCAGAGCTGCAGGGACCTGTACAGCAAAAGAAAAAAGTTAGATTTCACTTTACTTGTCAAATAAAATGCTAGGAGAAGGGGTGTCATCTCACCAAGTTACACTCAGCAAGAGCAACCTCTTCTGATTCTTGTAGTTTTTGGCCTCCAGGAGCAATAAGTTCAAAAGGCTGCCAGCCATCCACTAGAGACTCCCTGACAAAGCTGTATAGCACAGGGAGACGGTCCCAGGCATAAAAGGTCCCTGGGATAAGACAGTATTTTTCACATTACTTATTTTCAACAAAAATAATTTAATTACATACATGGAATGGAGAAATAGAATTTTGACTGACTATTAAAGAAATAGGACCATACCTTGTAGCAAGTTTTCATCAGGCAGCCTAATTCTGAGCAAAGTATAGTTGTACTTTCTTCGCTCCCTCTGCTCCTCTTTCTCCCTCATAGCTTTGGTGCGCAACATTGAATTCTTTTCCACCAAATCACTCCTGAGAAAAAACATATGAGTCAGTGCCTTTTTTTTATATATATATAATTTTAACGGTCAAAATATGTTTCAACTTAAACAAAAGAAAATTATTTGTATTAGCTGCTGTGTTGAATGGATGAATGTTAAAATAATCGAGCCTTTACCGCTGCTGCTGTTCCTTCTTGAGCTCTTCGGCTGAAAGGTTATAGAATTCAGGTGGCAACTCAAAGCGCTGGGCGTTGGGGGAGGGTCTAAAGGCCCGAGGCTGTCTGTCCAGCTGAGCTCTGACTGGTTCTCCTCTCTGAAGCCGGTCTCTTCTCTCTTTCATCAGCTCCAGGGCGTCGGGGCTCTGTTCTGGCAAGACCAAGAACTCCTCTTCCTCCTCTGAGGGGGGAAAACACATCACGTAATCACTTCCACTGTTACAGATTACAGTTAGAGACAATGAAACTCTGATAAGATTATTAGTAGTGTGGTTTACCTTGGCCTTCTATAGGGAGCATGGTGCTTATGAAGCCTAGTGCCTGAAGAAACTCTCTGCTTCCCTCCACACAATGCACTTTCTCCTAAAAGTAAAAACATTAGATATCATAAAAAAATTCTTTATTTTACTTTTTATGTTGTGCAACAAAACACCCACATTTATTTTAAGATTATGTTCAATTATTAACTCTACTTCTCTATTAGGCAGTTTACAAAATAAGTGAAAACTAAATATATTTTAAAAGGAAAATGTACAATAATATACCTGGAAAACCTTGTTGGAGAGTTTAATCTTTCTGTATTTTTCTTCTGATGGGTTCTTACATATATTTTCTACATATCTGTTAAAAATGAAATAAAATAATTTGTAAGATGTAAATCTAAGCTTCATGTTAAAATAACCTGGTAATGAGCAACAGTCTTACTTGCTTATGATGTCAACAGCAGCCTTCACTTTATCTCTGTCTTTGTTAAAGGTGTGGAGCATCATTACAGAGGCTTCTACTTCGTCCTCCTCAAACCTCTGACAGTAAAAATAGTGAAAGCAACAATTACAATCATTTTATCCCAAAAAAACTCCATGCAAAATCTAGTACAAGTACTTCTTTAGACGTACCATAAAAATAGCCTCCTTTATGTGGGCCTCCCTTTCACTTTTAGTTAAAGTTGCTCCAGTTAAAGGGCATGTGAAATACACGCCTGACACTGACAGAAAGGAAGGATCTTTAACTCGAGTTTCCTGGAAAAAATAGGATTAATCCAAATTAAAGGGATAGCTGTAAACACTGCTGCTATGCATCAATAACAAACCACGCAATTTTAGGATACCTCTGCAGTATCAGGCTTTTTTTTCTCTGCCAGAGCAGCTGCCTCTGCCTCAAGTTCTCTCTTAACTATAGCAAAACCATGAGAAAGAACAATTTAACATGCATTAAGTCACATACTTACCAAAACATATACATTACCTGGTGATATGGCTAAAAAGATAGTTTCTGTGGGCCTACCTTGGCTGCGAATGGCATCGTGAGAAGTGAGTACTTTCGCCTTCGGCTGATGTTCAATCCGTGCCAGTGCCGCTGCCCCAGCTCTCTGGGCTCCTTCACTGGGACAATAGCGTTGCTGTTTAGTGGAGCTGCTCTGGCTAGGTGCAGGATTGGTTCTGCAGCAAAGGAAGGACCAAAACGAGCTAATTTAAAAGTAGTGTCAGTATGCCCAGGTGCCAACTTTTATATAGCTCTCTTTTTTGCTGATTTTTATATTTTTGTCCTTTTGGTGTTGTTTGGTTGTCCTATGACTTGGTTCAGTTTAGTCACTTTGCTCTATTTGACAAGTGTTTTGGTTTATGTCCCTTTGTTCCATTTAAATTGGCTACCGATTATCATTATGCAACATTTATATTATCGCTTTATTTTATTTAGCTTAATATTACAACAAAACTTTGAATATGGAATCAGGTGCCATATGTGAATATCACCAAGCACTAATGAAGAAATGTCAGTGGAGAATGTAACATAGGTTTAGGTAACCTCTCCTATTTACATTCAACATGAAGTGATAAGGCAAGACTTGAGAAACGACTCTTAAATGTATCATTAAAAACAGCCTATGCTGAAAATATAACTATTATTACGCTATGTAGATAGAAGGGCTTTTGAGTTGCCATATTGCTCATACACACTGAAAATACAAGCATGTTAAATATTGGGTTTTGAAACTCACCAAGTTCCCCAGCCAGAGATACCTATGGTCTGAATAAGAGCCACCAAACACTGAAGGAAGAAGATGAAAAAGAAGGCCATGAAGTTGAACGAGCTATCTGCCCTGAAAAGAAAATAAGGAAGGAAATGTAGAAAACTCCTGACCTTTGCAAAACATATTCCATCCCCCAAAAGATGAATCTTACAGGGGTATTTATATTAAGCACAAACAGGGCACTAAAGTTGTTAGAAAACACAACACACACATGTCTAAACTACAAACACGTTAAGATACTAACCTGAAGGCTTTGTACAGCGGTCTGAACCAGCAGGTATAACTGCAAGGGCTGAACAAGAAGAGCCACAGCAGAGAAAAACCAAAGTTGATGGCATTTCCACCACCGGCCCACCAAGCAATACAAGAAATCACATTGATGCACAATGTGGCTGAATACACTGCAATGGAAAAAATATATAGTTTAGTGTGTGGACAGCAGAATAAATATGTATATTTTGTTGTACAAAACTAAAAAAGTGATTTGTGGTGGAAGAACATACTCATCCAAAGAATGTAGACTCGGCGCACCAGCTGTTGGTAGGGTGGGGGAATTTCTTCTTCAATATTGTGATAAAAACATGGCTTGATTTTCACAAACTTAGGCAGTGGAGGAAAGTTATTTGCACGCTCTAAAAAAAAAAAAAGAAAAGTTTTACCATGTTATATGTTTCGTTTTACAAGTTAATAGGAAAATAGATAAAAGAAAATGTAGTGAGAGATATCAAACATACCTGCCATTTTTATACGACGTTATCTGAAAACATTGGGAAAGGAAAATCATCAGATACACCTAAATTTGTTATTTATCCCAACTACAAGAAACAGATTACGCTAACTTTAGTGTTTAGTTTTTGTAGTTGTTAGAGAATAATTGTGTTAAAGACACATTACCTAAATGTTAGACACACTTGAAAAATAAAAGATAAAAATGGCATCGAGCTTTAAACGTGTCTGTAACTCTTGGCTAAGTGAATTAGCGTTAGTTGGTTTAGTTCGTTAACATAGCGTTAGTAAGCGTAATTAACTTAACCGCTACAGACAGTTTTCTATAGTTTGAACTAACTTAAGTTATCTGGTGTAGGGTTTTCAGTTCAACTAAATAGCTCTTACCTAAAAACTAGCGTTAAATACTACCCACGACAACCCAGACTGCATAGGGCGGAACCCTCAAACCCTATTTTACAGTAAGTCACGACTAATAGTGTTTTGTAGTCTTTTTATCTGTAGCTTTTAGTGGCAGCTAGTTAGGGCTGCCACTAAAAGCTACATCTCCTTTACAGTCGCGGAGATGATGATCTAGCAATAGTTTGTTTTTGCACTGGAGTTAATTAACAGCGCTAGGTTAGCTGGTGTTTTAATGAATGAAACGCGCATTTAAACACAAAAGCCAACTTAAACTAGAAGTTAGCCTTACCGTATCCGCGCGTTTCCGGTGCCAGGAAGAGAGGGATAGAGGGGCCAGGAATCGTGCAGGATGCGCTTTTCGATCCTAACAAACACAATGCGCCTGTGCAGAACCGTAGTACTTGTAGTTTCCGTGTTAGTTTAACTGACTTTACAGTTACGTGCAAAAAAGGCTAAAAGAACTACAAATCCCAGACTGTACTGAGCGGGAACTGGATCCGCGTGACTACAACATGACACATGATTTAGAAATTACACACCCATTTAACTGAGGCCTAATAAATAGCGGTCCTCGACTATCTTCAGCTAATATACACAATCAGTGGGTTAGAGCGTCACCGGAAAATTGGATTGACATATCACTAAATTTTGCTTAATTCTACTAAATTTTAGGTACATTTTCTGTAGAAAGAAATTACAGCACGTTTGTTGTTGTGATGCATGAAAGCTTTTAGCAACTTTACCGATTTAATTGATTTTCTGTCATCATAGGGCAACGCAGTACACCTCCGCCTGGGCCGGCCCTGGGCATAATAAAAATATATATCCGAGCCTTCAACATTTGCCTATTTCGCCCATGCCCAGGGCCGGTCCTGCGTCCTGTGCCTACGTGCTCCAGACTGACTCCTGCGGTTCACTCTGGCAGCCGTCTGCAAGCGCTCCATGGATTGCACGTGGCATGTTTATGACAGTGATGAGGATGACATCACGGGTTCTACTCACAACCTTCTACGTGACGTCACATCGAATTTCTGTTTGGAAAACTTTATTTATAAGGATTCCAGAACAGTGGACAGTGCTGCCATAGGAACGTAGTGACGTCACACGGTTCTGAGGCTTCTAAACGGTTGTCTGTAAATCACTGTTCATTTGATGGTTTCTTGCCATGAGCAGGAGAAATACCCCTCCTGTCAGGACTAAAACAGCGGACACATACTTAACTATTTAACTCTGAGGAGCACCATTATTTGTGAGAATACATATTTACCAAAAGCACAGTTTAATGCCGCCTACCCCTTGTGGGCACCCGTCGTTTTTGGCTCCATGGCAACGCACGTAGCGCTGTGGCTAATGCTATTGAGCTACTTCAGAGCCGCAGCTGCGACAACTTCTGTTTTTACCAAGCGTCTCAGATGGAACCTCCTAAACGGTCCCTGCGTAAGGGCCGCCATACGTCAAAATACCTCGAAATACGGCAATATACCGCCGTCCACCAGAGGGCAGGCTCCAAAAGCGGAAATATAAGGAGAAACCCAATGGCGACTTTACGGGTGTAAAAAACATGTTTACAGCCTGGTACAAAAGATGGCACCTGTCTCTAGAGCTAAGTTTTTACCATGTGACAACTCTGGGGGGTCATTACGTCCGTTTATGCTATCTGAAAAGTTTAGTTTTGTGCATAATTGTGGGTGTGGTTATCTTGACTCGCATGTGTCAATCACCGAGCCTCGCGCACGTCGTGTGGCTAGCTGGCTAACAAGTGGCTAGTTAGCTCCTCCGTGATACTTGCTGGCTTGGCGCATGTTAAGCGATCAGTGTGTCAGGCTTCTTTACCGTCGGCTGTTCTCTGAGTATTTAAGAAGAAAGTTGTGTAAATGGCTTGCTGTGCTGTTGGCTGTACTAACAGACCCTCCAAGAAGTGTGGTCTTCAGTTTTTCGGTGAGTAATACTATTTTCTTGATTTTTATGGATGGTTTTGAGGGCTCTTACACGGCTAAATATATAGCATTACTTAGCTATTTAGCCGAGCTAACAACTTTAACCCATCAAAATTACATCGAGTACTGTAATTTAGAATTAGATGTTAATTATAATACAATTAAGGTAGAATTTTAAATTTATTTTTACTGTCTTTGCTTTATGCTTTAAAAAAAAGATCCAGATATACAATATATCAAGGCTCAAAAACACTATTTGCATTACGAACATGGTTATTAAACAAGTTTAACAGCAAAACAATATATTTATTAATTTCAGCTGTATTATTTTTTTAAGTGATCGGATTAATCATGTTATGGCTTTGACATATAACGGGCAAATGAGCGCTACGTGATATAACTGTAACTCGCAAAAAAAAGTTATTAACTTTTTCTATGAAATCGTTATTGCACATAAGATTGCACTAGCGTTATGTGTATTAGCTCCGTTTGGGACGTGTAGAAGGTGTTTCTGTTGCTCTTATATTGAACTGCCTTCAGAGTGTGTTATAAAGTATGACAACTGTACCTAGAACCTAGTGATGTTCAATACATCTAAGGTATAAACTACTATTTTAATATTTATAAATCTGAAATAGAAATTATTACAAGCTTATGACCATGATCTTATGTGAAGCCTGTTGTTATCTACCCCAACCCTGCCCTGCAATTGTTATTGTAACTACTATACTATATGTATTGTACTAGTTTGGTAACCTTTTAAGGTTATAATAGCACCTAATGTGTTTCTGTATGTTTTAAGTTTTCCTCTAGGTGATCCAGACAGATTGGACCAGTGGGTGTTGAAGATGAGGAGACAGAACTGGACTCCTACCTCTTCCAGACGGTTGTGCAGTCAACACTTTGAGAGGGATAGCTTCTGCACTGATTTGAGGGTACCTAAAACTTTTTGTGTCATCTTTAATACAAGGACAGTACATACTGACCAATAGCACAACTGTATAATATGCCAGAGTAACATTAGTCCACATGGGTTATTGTAGAACTGCACAGTGAGTCACAAGCAATCAGCAGCTTTATCAGAAACATCATTAATAACATTCAGGCCATTAGGAGCACAAATAAAACACGCTGTCAATATTAAAAAGGACAAAAAGCCAACATGCATTAATAATAATTTTATTATATTTTATTTATAACGCGCTTTTATGGACACTCGATGACGCCTTATACCAATAGTAAAAACACAATAGCACATTATTATTATTACATCAATTTTATATAGTGCTTTTCTGGGGACGCAAAGACGCTTTACATATCAATTACACATAATTCAAATACTCAAGGACAACAATTAAAAGCAACAAATAAAAACTGAATAGATGTGTTTTGAATTAGTCATTAGTTACACTACAGACATCTTATTAAGCAAAGAGAAACAGAAGTTGTTAAAACAGCAGGGCATAGAGGGTTATAATACTGACAAGTTTGAACTGAATAGACACATTTTTAAAAACATTTTTTAAAATAATCCACTTAAATTAATGTGTTAACTAGTTTTTGTTTGTTTGTTTAAGTTTTCCTCTAGGTGATCCAGACAGACTGGACCAGTGGGTGTTGGAAGATGAGGAGACAGAACTGGACTCCTACCTCTTCCAGTTGGTCGTGCAGTCAACACTTTGAGACGGATTGCTTCTGCACTGATTTGAGGGTACCCAAAACTTTGTGTCATCTTTATTACAAGCACAGTACATACTGACCAACAGTACAACTGTATACTATGCCAGATTAACATTAGTCCACATGGGTTATTGTAGAACTGTAGTTGTAGGTGTAGTAGAATTGTAGTCACAAGCGAGCAGCAGCTTTATCAGAAACATCATTAATAACAATATTAAAAAGGACAAATAGAAATCATGCATCAGATGCATTACACTACAGACATCTTATTAAACAAAGAGAAACAGAAGTTTCAGCAGCAGGGCATAGAGGGTTATAATACTGACAAGTCTGATCTGAAGAGACACATTTTTAAAAGAGAGTAAAATAATCCACTTAAATTAATTTCTCTGATGGTATTTGGAATAATGTTTAATTGTTTAGAAGCTCAAACAGAAAAGGCAGACTGACTGAAAGCTGTTTTTCTAATCTTTTTAGTTTACCAATTTGTTAGTATTTTTCTATTGAGATGCACTCGTTATACTTCCTGCGAGGGACGCGGCCATAGATTACTATTACTTTTGTGGTGTCAAGTTGACTGTGGACACAACATGTTGACTGACATTGTGTTAACATTGTGTTGTGTACTAGTCGTGGTGAGTGGGCTTTCAACCAAGACAGCCCAACTTGAATTAGTTTAGTGTGATTTTTTTAGTGTGAGTTTTTCTGACTTTTTAGTGTGAGTTTTTCTGACTTTCCACAGGGTCCCGTCCTGCATCAGTCATTTTAAACTCCTCATCCCATCCTCGCTATTTCTATCTTCACCCTTGACACTGGACAAAATGCTCAGGTCATTCCCGGCACAGTGAATCAGGAGGACTTCCGGCACTGATCTTCTTTGCAACGTGCCCTCAAAAAGGACAGGAGCCCACTCCAACGAAGGCCAAACCAGCAAACCCGGGCATGTGGATGGCTGAGGTGGCTAAGTGTTGTTGCTGCAGCTCTCTGGGCTCCATGCCGGACATGGCTGTCACCAATGATCCACACAGTTTCTAGAATAGTTTTCTAAAGAATGCATAAATTAATGTGAAAAAAGTTACAATTGAGTCGTTCAAAAAATAATTATTAAAAAAAAGGTTAAATTTGCAGCCATAATTGGACTTACTTGTCTGTGCAGCATGTTCTTGGGAGTTCTGCTTTCCAGGTGAAGAAGGCAGAAGGAGGGGAGCAGAGGGCAGGTCCATCTTGAAAACTACAAGAGAGTTATGCATAACATGGCTGTAACTAAGTAAAATATAGTCTCCCAAGTAACATGTAACTGCACTTACTTGTCTGGGCAATGGGTTCTTGGGAGTGAGCAATGTGAGAAGTGATGTTTTACATCTTTTTAACTACAATAGAAAAAGTTAGATTAGTATGCTATATTATAGCTTATAAAATATTAACTATATAACATATTATAGAGAGAAACATAGCGTGTTCATGAATCTAAAATCATTTTATTTTAATTTAGAAGTATTTATAATATGGCTTTATTTGCATAATCTACAGGTTCTTTCTGTACATTTAATAAATGTTTTAACTCTATTTAGAAAAAGTATGTGACAGATAACAATCTTTAAATATTATAGCTTAATCCCCAAAACATGCACAAAAAACAGAAGTAGGAATAAACGTATTTATATGTTTGAAGTCTTTGTAAGTAAGTAATTTATTTATATAGCACCTTTCTCAGATAATTATCACAAAGTGCTTTACAACAGTGTTTTTACATGGAGCTTCCACTCACCCATTACATTCACTCCTGGGGCAGACAGAGAGGGGGGCAGCCACACAATCAGCGCTCACAACCTTCTCCTACCACCACCAAACACACCTCTACAGTCACACACATTCATACACCAGTGCTATGGACACTGGAGGCAAGGTGGGTTAAGTGTCTTGCCCAAGGACACAACGACAGAATGAACTGTGGGGCGAGCGGGAATCGAACCTACTACCTTTCCGGTTGAAGGACGGCCACTCTACCACTGAGCTAAAATTATCATAAAGAATAAAAAAGTTTTAACAGCCATTGCGATGCAACACTCCCTTTGCCCATTTTAGTAACATCCTCTGACGAAGGAGTCTGAAATGTCCGGATGTAATCGCCATTTTTTTGCCCATGAATTAGAGTCATATCAGTAAATAGGGGACCAATGGGCAGATTACATCCATTTTTATTTACTATCTATGCTCTAAAGTTAAACTCTGTGGCCAATCAAAATGCAAAAACCAGCTGTTAGAGGGTGGGCCTTGCGCTAGAAGTGGCGTTTGTTTTATTAAGCGTGGAGGAACGAAGTCTATGACTTAGACTAAGACTAAGATATGTGTTTGAATTACTTGTAGTTCTGGTGACACAGTTATGAGACACAAACAAATGATTGAAGTAGCCATTTGGTTATTAATAATATACGGGATGGTCCAAACAAAAAATGTGTATTACGATGTTAGTACTACCAGTAATGCAACCATCAACCGCAACGTGCAATACAGTTACTTAGAACAAACGCACCCATTACTGTTCAGTGACCAATGAACTGCGGCTCTTGGTGGAAGTGACACACTCCCGCCAATTCCGAGCGGAGCGCGGAGCCAGGCTCGGGGTGAATGCAGGGACTTTTTGGGGGATGTGAAATGAAAAGTGCAATATTTTGTCTTAAACAAATTAAAAAGCTAATACCTAAATTGATAACACAGTCTCGCAGTTCTTTGGTTTGGCCCTTTTTTGCGGTTGGCACGGCCAGTTTTTCGTTTTGAAGGAACGCCTGTGAGTTTTGTACAGTGGAAAATCCCGGTCAAGGCTGGGTCTGAATGATGTTAGCTGCGGAAAACCCACCTGTGGACGGCGGACTTTTAGCATCAACTCCTCGGAGAAGAGGTAATCTTAATGCCATCTCTTTCGCGCTTGCGAGCACTTTCTGTAGGTTTATGTTTTTGTCATAAGCACATGTAACGTTGCAATAAATGCTGTCAGCACTATCTGCCTTCACGGTTATTGGGTTTTAAAAGTTATGTATAGGTTAGTTCAGATTGCAAACTGTTAGTGCAAAAATAAACTAGGTTAGCTACGTAAAACGGTAGCTAACATTGAACATAAAAGATGGCAAAGCATTGACACTTAATCACCACCCACGTCGTCGTTTATATCTTGTGCTAACAAGTGGGCTTAGCAGTGTTTCTTTGTATGCTACAAAACTACGTTATATCTGGGACCAATGCGTTTCTCTAGATTATTGATTGTAGTCTCTAAATAGCTGGTCATTGTTTTAACCAGTTTCAGTGTAACTTACTGATGTTAAGATGGCTTTTTCTAAAATCTTCTAAGTTACCACAACTTGAGTACATGAAAACCTTCACAAACATTTGGGCCTGATGGTTGTCAGCTCCTTCCTATGTTTTGCAAAGCGATGCTGCTGGTTTTGTTAGGTTAGCAGGAAAGCTAAGAGTCGTACCACAGTCTTTATCTTTTCCCACATTGAGGCCTGTAGAGGTAACATTTTTGTGGCGTGCTATTTTCTAGCAACACACACGGACACGTTTAATTTGTTCGCAGCCCCGAAGAGCCTGTTCGCAGAGCGACAGGGCCTGCTGTACCTAAAACTACTAACACTGGTTGGCGGGAGAGAGCTAACCAAACACTGCAGTCCTGATAGTTTTAAGCTAACATGCTAGCACATTTCATTATAGCCCTTTCGTCAACAGCTGCATTGAAGGGTTGTAGTTAGATAGTACCAAAGAGTGTATCAAGCAACATTGACTTTAGCTGGGGTTGTTGGTTATCATTTAAATACATCGGAGAAAAGAAAACGAATAAGAATAATTTTAATTTGTTTAACACTGTGTATCAACATTAGTCATGCTTATTAGTCATAAGCATATTTACTTAGTATAAAACTCCCAACCTCTGAACTCGAAAGTTCACCTGAGAAGTACTGTGTCACCTTTTAAATCCTTGTTTCTGTCGTAGGAATGGACTGCAAACCAAAAAATTCAAACAAAAAACTTGTTCAAGGTAAGCTTTTAGATAATTTTTTACAATTGTTAACATTGTATTAATAATTTGGTTATATTTTGTAGCTGTAAATTGTACAGACAAAAAATATTTGGCAGATAGCATAAAACCTTTTTAAACATTTTATTAACAAATATTTTGTTTATTTATTATTGACAAACAGTAGATCATGTTAAAGCCAACACTCCGTCACGTTAACGGGTATTGGTAATCCCTGATTTTTTTTCTAATATTCTGCCTGCAGCTCGTCTCCCATTCAAGCGCCTCAACCCTGAACCTAAAGAAAATCAACCACCTAAACGTCCATGTGGCCATGCATGCCCCGAACCAGAAGTATCAGACAGGGAGAATGAGTCCTCTCCACTTCCTGTACGTGCTGGAACACCGTTGGTCAATGGTCGTGGCCCCCTTGATGGCTTCCTAAGCCGTCGACATCCTGCATCCCCTGATGAAAGTATGGTCATAGATCTGACTGAAGACAAGTTATCTCCTGTAAAATGTCTTGTTCCTCTGAAAGACAAACAACAGAAAAGAGACAGAAGAGCTTCTACTGGCAGATTAAGCAATACCAGACAATCTCCAAAAACTGTAGACTTAGACTGTGTATTACTAGACAATGATGTTACAGATGAAGTCGAAAAAGATCAGACTGGATCCATCTTAATGCTTGACACAACAGAAGATTCTGAATGTGAGGCAGAACAACAGAATAAATCACTAAATGTTTCCAGCCTGGCAAATGGATCAGTGCTCTCTGCTTCACCTGGCAGCTCCATTTCTGAAAGCTCATCCGAGAAATCAAAGACTGAGGACCCTTCACCCAGCACTACACCTACAGTAAGTGGAGCGCACTTTATTTTATTTTTGTTTATTTTTTGTTGAGACACCAATTTACACTTGTTCATACAGTTTAAGTTAAAAATCTAATATTTCTAGTCATAGGCAGAAATATATTCACTTGCAGTGTATGTATAATATTTTATTTATTTATTTTTCTTACAGGAGCCAAAGACCACACCTAAGATCCCGCAGAGGAAAAAAACAAAAGACGGTCCTTGAAGGTTAGTATTTTTTTTATAAATTTCTTTTTTACATTTTACAATTTAATTGTCTAACATTATGACGGCACACCTGTTACACAGCACAGCTAAAACCAATTGTATTCCCATTTAAGAGTTTTCAAGAACAAGAAGAAATACTTCGGCTTCGCCAGGAGAAGGAACGTCAAAAGGAGGAAGCTAAAGTAGCTAAAGAAAAAAAGAAGGAAGAGGCTCAAACTCAAAGAAGACAGAGAAAGGGAAAAACGTGAGAAGAAGGAAAAGGATGAACGTGATAAAAGAGAGAAAAAAGAGAAGGAGGAAAAAGAAAAGGCTGAGAGGTTAAAGGCAAAAGAGGAGCAAAAAAAGTCTAAGCAGGAGTATGTTACTTCATTTATTTTTTCACTCTTTATCCAGTAGATACGAGAAAAGTTGATAAACGTTACTGTTTCAGGGCTAAGCTTGAGGAGAAACGTAAGAAGGATGAAGAAAAGCGAATGAAGGAAGAAGAAAAACGGGTGAAAGAAGAGAAGGATGTGAGTTTAAAGACGCTGATTGATTTTAGATAGTGGATGGGGAACTGCTATAAGTAACCTGTGCCTGTGGTTACAGCGCCTCAAAGCTGAAAAAGCAGAAATCACACGATTTCTACAGAAGGCAAAGGCCCAACAGGCTCCAAAGGTTGGTAATTTTCTGGTCACAGTATATTTTTTAATATAAGTATTGTTACGTAAACTTTTGCTTTTTATTGTGATAATCATTTCCCATGTGATGTTTTTGCCTTATCAGACGCTTGACGCTGCCTGTGGAAAGTTTGCTCCATTTGAAATAAAGGAGAACATGTTTCTGGCCCCACTGACCAGGGTTCAGTGTGAGGACACAGTTCTGGAGAAACTGGATGAGTATTTATTAAATCCCAGTCATAGCTTAAATGGACTGAAGGACTGGATAAGTCGAAAGCCCCGTTGCTCAGGCCCCACCAAACCTAGAAAGGCAAATTTACCCAGGTAAGGCTGGGTAGAGTTCTTTCAATCAGACTATCATGTTCTCTGCACTAGCCCATTGTCTGGGGCAATGTTGACTCAAGTACTAACATTTTTACATCTGTGTGTATTTCTCAGTGAGTGTATAACAGTGGAAACTCCTAAACCTGATGGAGTTCCGGACCGTTCTCATCATGGACCAATGAAGTTACTACAGTTTCATCAAAACTATCGTCCAGCTTACTGGGGCACCTGGAGTAAGAAGAGTTCACACATATCGCCTCGGTGCCCACTCAGGCAAGACAAGGTATCACTCAAATCTGGCCATACTACTGAAATGTTTAACTGACAGTTAACTTGTTGTCATCTGAGACCAGTGGTATAGTAAAGCTGTTCTCTGCCTCAATAGAGTTTGTTGGACTATGATGTGGATAGTGATGAAGAGTGGGAGGAAGACGAACCAGGAGAATCTCTGTCACATAGTGAAGGCGTAAGTTTCAATGATTTTTTTTTTTTTTTTTTTTTATGCACCTATGTTTTGTAATTTTATTATAAAAAAAGAAAACATAGCCGTTTAAAGCTTTTAGCCATACAAAAAAAAACGTAAGACGATGTGCATTTCTTTCAGACCAATTGTGTCCAACAGTGATTTTACAGAAACATATTAACATAAATTTCATGGCTTTAGTAGAGCTTTCATGAATTTGTTGGTACAAGCAGTGTCAAACATTTTGTTGGTATTTCATAAGCTATTGGAAATTACTTGTAATGTTATGTTGTACGTGTCAGAATGTAGAAAATACAATCAATAAATGACCAATTAAATGTATAATTTATATTTATATTTATTTATATTTATATATTTATTTATATTTATAATTATAATATAAATTATAATATAAATTTATATTTATATTTATATTTTAAGTCAGTTAAAAACAATAGTATCTTGATACACCCCAACTCTTAGCAGAAATGGCAGCAAACAAAAAAATTTAATTGTGGCTTTAAATTTTTTCCACTTGTAGGAAGATGAGGAAGAAGGGGGAGAAGACGATGATGATGATGACGGCTTCTTTGTACCACATGGTTACCTTTCTGATGATGAGGGTGCACTTGAAGAAGAGGTATAGTATAAAGCTGTAATGGTGGTTATTTAAAGATAAATAATTTGTTGAAGGCTTGTTTTTTTTTTTTTTTTTGTTCTGTACAAAATTGGGTTTTGTTCTATGCCAATGTAAACATGTGTTCTTACAGGATGGTGGCAATCTGGAGAAACAAAAACTTCAGCAGAAACTAAAAGCGAAAGAGTGGGATGAGATGATGTCCAGCAAAAAGAAAATGAAGTTTCTGGAGCCTGTAGTGAAGGGCTGTGTTTGGGAGAGAGAAAGCTTGGCCTCTGAGTTTTTCCATCTTTATGCGTTGTGTCTAATAGAACCTTTATCAAAGGCAGACAATAGCCCCAGCCCAGAGGAGCAGTCTCTGAAGATCCAGCAAGAAGCACAGTGTAAGTGTTTATCCTACAATGATGTTAATGGCTATTGTGGTTTAATGTTGCTTTTAAATAAGAGATTCTGTTTGCACTGATGAATAAGATAAATATGCCCCGTGAATATGTACATTTGACTTGAACATACTTTGTCACTATTTCTTTAGTACTTGGTCAACTGCTGCCTTTGCTCCACGGCAACATCAACAGCTCCAAAGTGATCATTACAGAGTTTCAGGAGTTTTGTCGTCAGCAGTCTTCCTCATCGGCGCCCCCTCAACTGTCCAGTCCTCAGAGCTATACGGACAAAATTCCTTCAAGGTGATGCCATTTCTGTTTGCCTTGTAAAAATTTAAAATTTTATTTAATAGTTCCCATTTCCTTTTGCCAGAATACATCTAAAACGCCTCATCAAGAACAATGCTGTCTACGAGAAGCGCTCCACTCTCAGGCGTTGCTGCTGGTATGTGCATACAGACGTCCTGACCCATTTTGGCCAGGAGGCTCTTCCAGTTCCTTGTCAGTGGACCTACCTCACCATTGGAGCTCGAGAAGAGGCCCGTGAAGAATCACAAGCAGCCACAGGCTCTCAGGGAAACTCTCCTACTACTCCCCAGACCTCCTCAACTTCTGCATCTCACAAAAGGAGGAGCACAGGCACCATGTCTATCACCAAATTCATGAAGAGATGTAATGAGGCAGAACGGGTATGTTACCCATGTTGATTAGCTATTTATTCACTGTTTGACATGGTGAGCTAACTTTTATTTTTTATTTATTTATTTTTCTCCCCAGTCGGAAGCAATAGAGGCAGATGGATTTCAAGCTGATACAGAAGAGGACGATGAAGAAGACTGTGTCATCATCACAACATCCACAGAGAGTAGTGAGTTGTGATTATTAAAAGATGGTGCATCATCTGCTGAATGATTCAAGTAAATATTTATTAAAGCGCTAACAGCAATGTACAATGAATGCATAAAAGTAATCAACTTGTTGTCAAAAAAAAATTTTACATTAACAAGTAAAAATATACTCACCAGGCATAACCAGAGGGAACTCTACTGGTGAGGATCAACCAATGGAAGTCACTCCATCTGAGCCAGCATCTCTATCAGCACCCAACACTGTTTCAAAGCTTGCTACTGCCTGACAACAGTATTGGTCGTATACATGTCATTCATACAGTCTTCATGAAGACCTCACAGCTGCTCTCTCCTAAACATCACTTGTTCCTGTAATTTTTATTTAGTAAATGTCTCTATCTTGGGTCGGAACTTTAACACAAGTGAGTGCTCAACAGGAGGCTCTCGGGTGACGCTGGCATCTCATGTTTCTTTACTTAAGTGATAGATGCTGGGATACCTGTGATTTGTAGTTGTGGAGTAAATCAGAGTTTGATTATTGATTATTAACTAATGCTCACTAGGTATGCTTAAATGCCACTGAAGTTTGAGTCATATGTTTCATGGGCCTCTTATTGTGGTGGTGTCACATTTTGTGCACTGACTACGGCAGATCTGCTTGAACAGCTGGAGAAAAATGCAGAGGATGAATGCTAAATTAAAAATCAAAGCAGACATTTGGTACATCAAGAACAGCATTAGTTACATTTTTGGAAATGCTAAAGATGTGGCATTAACCTATGGATGTTGTTTGGGTTCTGTATATAGTTTGCCTAAAGTTGGATCTGAGGTGAGAGACTTTAAGTCATTTGATGCATTGCCTTGTATTTTAATGGATGCATTTATTCTGTGATTTCTTATTCAAACTCCAGTAGTTGCTAGATCTGTGTTTGTACAGTTAGGTCCAGTGTAACATTTTATAAATATGTATTTTCTGTTTATCAAGAATACTTGAACAAGAAATTCATTAAACATTAAACTGCACTTTTATAAGACAGTCATTTGATCATTGTTATCCGTGTACAGAATTGCCTTTATGGTTTTGAATGCAAGTAGAAGTATGCAATGTAGTAGATCTTGATTACAGGCAGGTCACAAGTTAAACAGCTCACATCAGCTTAAACTGATAAAGACCCCATTCTAGATCAGTGCAGACATGGTATTACAAATGCAGAATTAACAAACACCTAATGGTAACATCCAATAATTAAACAAAAATTGAAAACCAACTAATTGTTTCCAAAACTATCAATTTTATGTTATTGTGTAGCTTGCAATGGGTGTATTAAAAAGAGGTAGGAATGTACAGATAACCGACCAAGAAAAATATATTGACAAAACTATAAACTTTCTGTCTGCATTACCAAAACCTTTGCATGAGATATATGGTACATGAAATGTTTGAGTACTCAAAGATTTAACAAAACTGACTTGGACATTGTATCTACATCAAATTTTTCAAACAGTTTTTTGGTGGTATAATGGCATGCTGTGAGACTTTTTAGGTTTTAATCTAAGCAGGCTGTACTCAGTCAAGTAGTGCAAGGTTAACACGAAGCAGGACAAAGCAGTCAACAGATTGCGAGACAGATTATCTGACGTTCAGATTAAGCATTTAACATTGTGTGCACAGTCTGCGGCTGCACTCTACTGGTACTAGATCTGTCTTTATTTACTTGTGACACATTTCTTTCTCTTCTTATAAATCCTTTTTTTTCTCCTTTAGAACTGCAGGATCTTCTCTACCCCATAGCAGAGAGCAGGGACAATTGTCAGGGTGAAGATACCCTGGCCTATCACTGTCTGCTACTGGCTTTATTTAGTTGTAAAGCTAAGACATCACAAGTTATTTGGAAGGGGCCATTTTTCCCATGGTGCTTTAGAGGGAAGTAGCAGAGAGATTGCACTGCTTGTGCTCAGCTTAGGGTCCGGATGTTTTCCAGCAGTACTGGTTTGAGAAGATCCGGGCTCTTACCACCGCTGCAGCAATATCTGCCTGCACTGCTGCATCCCACACAAATGTTAGCAGAGCTGCAGGGACCTGTACAGCAAAAGAAAAAAGTTAGATTTCACTTTACTTGTCAAATAAAATGCTAGGAGAAGGGGTGTCATCTCACCAAGTTACACTCAGCAAGAGCAACCTCTTCTGATTCTTGTAGTTTTTGGCCTCCAGGAGCAATAAGTTCAAAAGGCTGCCAGCCATCCACTAGAGACTCCCTGACAAAGCTGTATAGCACAGGGAGACGGTCCCAGGCATAAAAGGTCCCTGGGATAAGACAGTATTTTTCACATTACTTATTTTCAACAAAAATAATTTAATTACATACATGGAATGGAGAAATAGAATTTTGACTGACTATTAAAGAAATAGGACCATACCTTGTAGCAAGTTTTCATCAGGCAGCCTAATTCTGAGCAAAGTATAGTTGTACTTTCTTCGCTCCCTCTGCTCCTCTTTCTCCCTCATAGCTTTGGTGCGCAACATTGAATTCTTTTCCACCAAATCACTCCTGAGAAAAAACATATGAGTCAGTGCCTTTTTTTTATATATATATAATTTTAACGGTCAAAATATGTTTCAACTTAAACAAAAGAAAATTATTTGTATTAGCTGCTGTGTTGAATGGATGAATGTTAAAATAATCGAGCCTTTACCGCTGCTGCTGTTCCTTCTTGAGCTCTTCGGCTGAAAGGTTATAGAATTCAGGTGGCAACTCAAAGCGCTGGGCGTTGGGGAGGTCTAAAGGCCCGAGGCTGTCTGTCCAGCTGAGCTCTGACTGGTTCTCCTCTCTGAAGCCGGTCTCTTCTCTCTTTCATCAGCTCCAGGGCGTCGGGGCTCTGTTCTGGCAAGACCAAGAACTCCTCTTCCTCCTCTGAGGGGGGAAAACACATCACGTAATCACTTCCACTGTTACAGATTACAGTTAGAGACAATGAAACTCTGATAAGATTATTAGTAGTGTGGTTTACCTTGGCCTTCTATAGGGAGCATGGTGCTTATGAAGCCTAGTGCCTGAAGAAACTCTCTGCTTCCCTCCACACAATGCACTTTCTCCTAAAAGTAAAAACATTAGATATCATAAAAAAATTCTTTATTTTACTTTTTATGTTGTGCAACAAAACACCCACATTTATTTTAAGATTATGTTCAATTATTAACTCTACTTCTCTATTAGGCAGTTTACAAAATAAGTGAAAACTAAATATATTTTAAAAGGAAAATGTACAATAATATACCTGGAAAACCTTGTTGGAGAGTTTAATCTTTCTGTATTTTTCTTCTGATGGGTTCTTACATATATTTTCTACATATCTGTTAAAAATGAAATAAAATAATTTGTAAGATGTAAATCTAAGCTTCATGTTAAAATAACCTGGTAATGAGCAACAGTCTTACTTGCTTATGATGTCAACAGCAGCCTTCACTTTATCTCTGTCTTTGTTAAAGGTGTGGAGCATCATTACAGAGGCTTCTACTGGTCCTCCTCAAACCTCTGACAGTAAAAATAGTGAAAGCAACAATTACAATCATTTTATCCCAAAAAAACTCCATGCAAAATCTAGTACAAGTACTTCTTTAGACGTACCATAAAAATAGCCTCCTTTATGTGGGCCTCCCTTTCACTTTTAGTTAAAGTTGCTCCAGTTAAAGGGCATGTGAAATACACGCCTGACACTGACAGAAAGGAAGGATCTTTAACTCGAGTTTCCTGGAAAAAATAGGATTAATCCAAATTAAAGGGATAGCTGTAAACACTGCTGCTATGCATCAATAACAAACCACGCAATTTTAGGATACCTCTGCAGTATCAGGCTTTTTTTTCTCTGCCAGAGCAGCTGCCTCTGCCTCAAGTTCTCTCTTAACTATAGCAAAACCATGAGAAAGAACAATTTAACATGCATTAAGTCACATACTTACCAAAACATATACATTACCTGGTGATATGGCTAAAAAGATAGTTTCTGTGGGCCTACCTTGGCTGCGAATGGCATCGTGAGAAGTGAGTACTTTCGCCTTCGGCTGATGTTCAATCCGTGCCAGTGCCGCTGCCCCAGCTCTCTGGGCTCCTTCACTGGGACAATAGCGTTGCTGTTTAGTGGAGCTGCTCTGGCTAGGTGCAGGATTGGTTCTGCAGCAAAGGAAGGACCAAAACGAGCTAATTTAAAAGTAGTGTCAGTATGCCCAGGTGCCAACTTTTATATAGCTCTCTTTTTTGCTGATTTTTATATTTTTGTCCTTTTGGTGTTGTTTGGTTGTCCTATGACTTGGTTCAGTTTAGTCACTTTGCTCTATTTGACAAGTGTTTTGGTTTATGTCCCTTTGTTCCATTTAAATTGGCTACCGATTATCATTATGCAACACTTACATTTTCCCAGTGATTTGAGCGTTGTCCCAACCAGTTTTGAGCAAACAAACAATTTGAAAAGTTGTTCGTGTGCAACTACACTGCCTGTAGCTTCAACACTAATAAGCTTTGTCAAAGATTACCGTTAGCTAGCGTCAACCTGTCTCACACAGTGGACGTCTCCCACTGTGAAGTACAAGTTACATAATACACTCGTAAAGACAAACCCACGGCCAGCTAAAACCAAATATGTGAGCTCAGCGGCGGCATTTATCTGATTATTTCTATAACAAAGCAATACTTGTCTGAGTAACTAAATGGATTACATTATTTAGTAGCCATTTAGCAACAAACTGGCTAACTAGTT
Source organism: Neodontobutis hainanensis (assembly GCA_024349245.1). Taxonomy (NCBI): domain Eukaryota; kingdom Metazoa; phylum Chordata; class Actinopteri; order Gobiiformes; family Odontobutidae; genus Neodontobutis; species Neodontobutis hainanensis. Next base: position 5,109,512 of record JALDNG010000022.1, on the reverse strand, counting down.
CCAGCAGTACTAGCTAAAAAAGTTACCTGGTATCATCCGTTAGTTTTTTACCAGGTCCAACAGATTTAAATTTTATGTCCTTTTTAATGTCTTCAAAAAATTTCTTCATTTTTTTCAGTTATGACAGCTACGTCAGCTGGCCGTTTAGTAAACACACTTAAAGCAGGCTAGGCCGCTAGGCGAACAGAAGGACCATAGACATACATAAGAAAGGCTAGATGTCTCACGGCGCAGTCTCCGACGGCATCACCGGCGGCCATCTTGAAGCAGGCAAGCTTCCTATCGGACTCCATGGTACCTGATGTAAGGTGAGTGATCTGCACGAACATAAATACTTTTATCTCGCTGAAATCTTGACGGATTTACAAAATGTTTGATTTCTTACAAACGTTAATAATGTGGCTATAATTCTGGATGCGTGAACATGTTGAAATTGCAGCTTTTCTTTTCGAAAGACGACTTAATCGTGCAGCATAGTTGTGTATCACGGCTAACGTTACTTGTGCAAGTTATCAAGGCTGAGACCACCATCGAGCTGTTCAGTTATAGTTTTACTGACACCAATAACGATTTTATGACAACCAATTTTTTTTATCTATATTACAGTCATTGTGAATGTGGTTGTAGTTATTAGCTGGCTTTGAGTGAGACCTAACGTTAGTAGTTACAGGTTAGCTGCTACCCAGCAATTTTACATCAGTGGAGAGGCAGAATTGCTCTTTCTTTTCAATATAACTTAAGTTGCACATGATTTCCAATCGGTTTGGTTTGTTAAAAACATCTTATTATTTTTATTTTTGTAAAATGTGTTTTCTGAAGACATGCACATTAACCCTAACCCTAAGACATACACAGTACCTGGAAGTGTCACAAACCATTTTGAGTATATAGAAAAATGCCTGTATTTGTATCTGTTTGCCGAATTTATCACCACTGATACAGTCTGAACTGTATGATAATGAGATGCAACTTAATTTATATGGAAAGATCATTCAGGGGTGGCTAGTTCAGTTCTAGTTTTTTTTTAAGCATAAAACATTTTTAAAGCATGTATTTAATATCTGTGTACTATACTCCATATATCTTTTTTTTTTTTTTTTTAAGGTGGCTGGAATAACAACCCTAATGCCAGCCAGTTCAAGTACATCTTCAGGAAGCTGATGGCCCGGTGTGGGGTTGTTAAACCATGCAGAGGCAATGTGACAGCACAGGATGACACAGAGTCCCTCCCAGCTGTCATTGTCACCTCTACAAGCCTGTCAGCTGTAGATATGTCCTCTGCAACAAATGAATAAATAGACTTTTGTGTAATTATTCCATATTTTGTGTAGTAATTCTATATCAGAACCCTGATATACAATCCAAATAGTCTACAAGAAACTTCAGAGTGTTACCAAGAGGTTACCACACAGTAAGCCTTTATTATGTAGCCTATGTCTATGTTTTGGGTAACCAAAAGTCCTATGGGGAGTTTCTATAGGGCATTTTACAAAACGCATGAGCATACCTTGGCAAATCAATGGTCTAAAGTACTCATATTTCATTCTATATGGATCTGCTTTTGTACACAGCTTTACAAGACCTGGTGCTTGGACTCAGTTGTGTTTCTAAAGTCATATCAAGAGACCTAGAAGCTGAAATGTGGTCAGATGAGATGCTTGTTATCCAACAGAAAGAAAAAACAATATTCTAGCCTCTATAACTCTGTGCAAGTACTTCACATAATTATTCTGATTGTTTCCTAAGAAACTACAGGGTCTCAGTTTTCTAAAGAGGTCAGGCATTTGATGGTAGGCAAAAATAGCTGGGAACAGTGATCTCTGAAGTAGGCGCAGTGCAATGTCAAGGGGAAAAGCCTAGTAAATGGCCCAATCCTCAAGAAGTTAAAATAAACATAATTCAAATTATTTTATTATAATATTAACATTATAAAAGTGTGTGTGTGTGTGTATATATATATATATATATATATATATATATATATATATATATATATATATATATATATATTCATTCATTCATTCATTCCTTGGGCGTGTGTATATTCATTGCATCTCTATGTTCTGTTCAATGTTATTTTCATATGGAAGTCCATGGTTATAATTATTCATAAGTATGCAGTGTCATAAGTATATCTCTGACGTTTATAACAAACTAGACTGTTTAAAAATCGGTAGAAAATTTAGCAAGTTATGGTTATTTAAAAAGTACATGCACCATTAAAACACAATGTTACGAGTGAGCAAGCTGCCTGTCACAAGATGGCCGCCAGTTGCGGACGTCGACCTCCATTGGCCGACAGCGCGGACGAGACATCTAGCCTTTCTTATGTATGTCTATGAGAAGGACGACCAAAACAAGAAAGTGTCAGCTGAGCGAGAGAGAACTGCTTCCGCTTCACAAACTGATATGCTGCCCCCTTCTGGTAGTCTGACTAAAAATAAAAAGCATAAAAATGAAGAGAGAGCATATATCGTTAACATTGACGGTATAAGGGCCCTTCTACAGTCATTGATCGTTAATAAAAAGAGAGTGAGACGCCGAGATACCGAACTGGCATTTATGGCTTGCCACTTTAAAAAGTGTTCAGCCACTTTTACCAAAGTGGACGAACACTTTTCTAACGGGCAGGCCAAGGTTTTAGCCTTTATGAAAACAGGCCATCCTGTACCAGTACATCATCCAGTGCAGACTACTACCAATGTCAATGGCCAACCAGATTTAAAAACACCTTTTTTGTTTAGCTGCAAATTGTTGGAAATATGTTATGGTGTATTACTTTAGATCAGTTAAATTATCAAAGTTTTTACCAGCGAGGAGTTTATAATTATTTTTTAATAGTGTAAAATATTTAAATCTAAACCTAAGGCACTGGCCTTGTCAAAACGACCAATTCGTCAAGGGATCTGTCTGCAGGACTACAGCCCATACACCATGATACATGGAGTAAATAAAGTCTTTGTCGCCCTCTTTTGGTGAATATAGAGTAGTGTTTGAACCAAGTAGAGCACAATGTGTGTAAATACTATGCCATTGAAAGATTTATATTATTAAACTGCATACTTATAAGAATAAACTATAAGAAACCATTGTATTTAAATATTGTCTTTCAGAAAGTGACCTGACCTCTGATTAAAACGGCATCCAAAAGGAGGTGACATTAAAAAGAGACCACAATAGAATCATGTTTTTCACTTCTTTATTTCTTCTAAAACGTGAATAGCACATTGTATAAAAACGTACAAATTACTATATTAACATGAAGGACAAATAATTGTGAACTGGCAAGCCATCTGCCAGTTTGGGATCTCGGCGATGCTGAACGAAGAAACGCTATCCGGAACCTAAGGTAAATTAATTGATACAAACACATATTTAAATGTATTAAACACAAAATATTCTGGCAAGCGCCAATAAATGTTCAATGTCTGTAAAACGCTAAACATCACAATAAGGTAAAAAATAGTATCAATTAAAACAACAACAATTAAATTAAAATATATACTAAAAAACAAAAAGAACGAATGATAGGCAATATAGGCTATAAGCTTAGGCAATGCAGCCTTCATAGTTTATCCAGGACTATGGTATCTACTGTATGTGGGATGTAACAATCACAGAGGACCCAAGAGCGAAGTCAGAAATCTTTTTAGGTGTCATGATGATTTGTATCGTTGGCTATAACTAAGGGCAGCTCTGGCACTGATGTTTTTGCAGTGGGCAATGAAGAAGAAGAGTTGTTAATTTGCTGTAAATTAGTAAATACAGCTGCAGTGTTCGGTGAAGAGAGCCGCTGTGGAGCTTTAAACAAGAGGAAATGCCAAGAGAAACTGAACATTATCTGCTACAATAGAGCATAATGTCAAATTTAAAATTGTTGAAGGGACAAACTTGTAAATGAAATTATAAACAAGGGATGATATCTTGATAATAAAAAATGTAATTGAGTTAAATGGTACTTTATGTTTCATGCAGTTTAGAGCATTATCACAGACGTTTAGAATTGTCCTGTTCCTTAGTAGAGTAGATTTGGTCTTGTTTTGGCATTTTCTATCTGTTTACTTATAACATTTTATTATTTTATTGTACCATATTATCTGTGTTTTTTATTTGTTTGTTGGGATTCTCAAATTCCTCATTATTTGTATTTATGTGTTTTTTGGCTACTTATTTTCTTTTGGCCAACTTATTTGTAATGACACTATATTGTTTCAGTGGTTTTTAGTGGTGACAAAGAGTAACTGCAGCATGTAGCCGTTTATCTTGAAAATGATTAAAATGCAAACAAATCAATTAAGTTCGTTTCCTTTTTTTCTTATCATCGTTGCTCATGATATAGGCCCATGTAAACGTGTTTGTTTTATTTTGAATTAATATATTTTTCAAGACAACAGCATTTTTGATAAAATCGACGAAGATAAGATATAGATAAACGCCTTTGCTCTATAGTGTTTTTACGGAGGGCACCTAAACGCCACATTAAGCGCCACAACTGCCACGTCAAATGTGACGTACAGGAGGTGTTGTCCGGGTTTAGAGGCGGTAGACCAGCTCAAGTAACTACTGGCATTTATGTTCTTTAAAGCCAAGAAAAGCCGTTTTGAGAGGTGAGTTTTGCATATCCCGTTCACGGTACATTGCTTTAGCCTTTTAGCTAGCCAATAAACCCATACGTATTTTATTTGGTGGAGTTTCTGTCGGTGTTTGTGATACCCACGGGTAGTTGCCGCACAGACGTCTGCTTGTCACTTGTATCTATGATTCTGAAGACAAGCGCTTAAAAAGGGGCATTACACGCTATATAAAGGATTATGTACTGACAGTAAATATTTAGTTTTTTTTTTTTGTATTTATAGCAGTGGGCTATGTTAAAGAACTCCTAAAGTGTAACGCGAAAGAACATAATTAACTTTATATTCCTTACTAACCTTTAAACTCCTTATTTAGATTTCTTGCATTAATTTATTAAATCAGAATTTTATTCCGGTCGGTCATCTGGTTCAGTTGGAAACGTATGTATAGTAGACCACACAATTATAGTGGCATGATTTCCTGGTCCAGTAAATTGGTGTGGGTTTAAAGCTCCTATTGTAGAGCTAACAGGCAGTATTTGGAGTGGACCGTCATGCTGCTCTTGTCACTTCTCTTGTATAAAGACTGCCCTTCTAAAATGTCTGATCAATATTTAATACAAAAACATCTTTCAGGTTGGAAAAGTTAGCCCAGAGTACTGTTTGCCATGGACCCAGACACTAGTGGACTTGTGAAGAGGTTGGCTGAGGCCAGCCAGTCTCACCTTCTACAGTTCTGGGATGAGCTTAGCCCTAAGGAGCAGGCTGAATTAACCCAAGACCTGCAAGGAATGGACTTTCAGGAGATTAATGGCTTCTTTAAGAAGGCCATGGAAATGTCCAGCAGCAGCAAACACGAGAAGATGGATGCTCGAATGGAGCCGGTTCCTCGTGAGGTTTTGGGGAGCGTGACCAGGGACCGGGCAAATCTCAAAGAATGGGAGCTGGCAGGTGTGTGCCTGTTACATTTAAACTCAAAGGATTTTTTTCCAGTAACACATGGTTTCATTACACTGTTATAATACAAAGAAGAACAAACACTAGATCTTCCTACAATTTAATGACTCATAAAGATCAAAGAATGATGAATGTAGAATGATAAAACCAAATGTTATGCCCCGTTTAAAACTTTATTTTGCGCAATTTTCCTCAACGTGTGGGTCTAAATTGCTTTGTGAGAATTGGAATTTATCCCAGGACAGAATGACAGTGAAGCAACTGCACCAAACATCTGGGTTTGGTTTGAGCTTGACGTAAATGGAGAGAGGCGGATTGACCCTCACTCATGAAGTCACTGAATCATTGTGTTGAGGGTGTGGTTATCTTAATGTGTTGCCACTTTAAAAGTGTTCAGCCACTTTTACCAAAGTGGACGAACACTTTTCTAACGGGCAGGCCAAGGTTTTAGCCTTTATGAAAACAGGCCATCCTGTACCAGTACATCATCCAGTGCAGACTACTACCAATGTCAATGGCCAACCAGATTTAAAAACACCTTTTTGTTTAGCTGCAAATTGTTGGAAATATGTTATGGTGTATTACTTTAGATCAGTTAAATTATCAAAGTTTTTACCAGCGAGGAGTTTATAATTATTTTTTAATAGTGTAAAATATTTAAATCTAAACCTAAGGCACTGGCCTTGTCAAAACGACCAATTCGTCAAGGGATCTGTCTGCAGGACTACAGCCCATACACCATGATACATGGAGTAAATAAAGTCTTTGTCGCCCTCTTTTGGTGAATATAGAGTAGTGTTTGAACCAAGTAGAGCACAATGTGTGTAAATACTATGCCATTGAAAGATTTATATTATTAAACTGCATACTTATAAGAATAAACTATAAGAAACCATTGTATTTAAATATTGTCTTTCAGAAAGTGACCTGACCTCTGATTAAAACGGCATCCAAAAGGAGGTGACATTAAAAAGAGACCACAATAGAATCATGTTTTTCACTTCTTTATTTCTTCTAAAACGTGAATAGCACATTGTATAAAAACGTACAAATTACTATATTAACATGAAGGACAAATAATTGTGAACTGGCAAGCCATCTGCCAGTTTGGGATCTCGGCGATGCTGAACGAAGAAACGCTATCCGGAACCTAAGGTAAATTAATTGATACAAACACATATTTAAATGTATTAAACACAAAATATTCTGGCAAGCGCCAATAAATGTTCAATGTCTGTAAAACGCTAAACATCACAATAAGGTAAAAAATAGTATCAATTAAAACAACAACAATTAAATTAAAATATATACTAAAAAACAAAAAGAACGAATGATAGGCAATATAGGCTATAAGCTTAGGCAATGCAGCCTTCATAGTTTATCCAGGACTATGGTATCTACTGTATGTGGGATGTAACAATCACAGAGGACCCAAGAGCGAAGTCAGAAATCTTTTTAGGTGTCATGATGATTTGTATCGTTGGCTATAACTAAGGGCAGCTCTGGCACTGATGTTTTTGCAGTGGGCAATGAAGAAGAAGAGTTGTTAATTTGCTGTAAATTAGTAAATACAGCTGCAGTGTTCGGTGAAGAGAGCCGCTGTGGAGCTTTAAACAAGAGGAAATGCCAAGAGAAACTGAACATTATCTGCTACAATAGAGCATAATGTCAAATTTAAAATTGTTGAAGGGACAAACTTGTAAATGAAATTATAAACAAGGGATGATATCTTGATAATAAAAAATGTAATTGAGTTAAATGGTACTTTATGTTTCATGCAGTTTAGAGCATTATCACAGACGTTTAGAATTGTCCTGTTCCTTAGTAGAGTAGATTTGGTCTTGTTTTGGCATTTTCTATCTGTTTACTTATAACATTTTATTATTTTATTGTACCATATTATCTGTGTTTTTTATTTGTTTGTTGGGATTCTCAAATTCCTCATTATTTGTATTTATGTGTTTTTTGGCTACTTATTTTCTTTTGGCCAACTTATTTGTAATGACACTATATTGTTTCAGTGGTTTTTAGTGGTGACAAAGAGTAACTGCAGCATGTAGCCGTTTATCTTGAAAATGATTAAAATGCAAACAAATCAATTAAGTTCGTTTCCTTTTTTTCTTATCATCGTTGCTCATGATATAGGCCCATGTAAACGTGTTTGTTTTATTTTGAATTAATATATTTTTCAAGACAACAGCATTTTTGATAAAATCGACGAAGATAAGATATAGATAAACGCCTTTGCTCTATAGTGTTTTTACGGAGGGCACCTAAACGCCACATTAAGCGCCACAACTGCCACGTCAAATGTGACGTACAGGAGGTGTTGTCCGGGTTTAGAGGCGGTAGACCAGCTCAAGTAACTACTGGCATTTATGTTCTTTAAAGCCAAGAAAAGCCGTTTTGAGAGGTGAGTTTTGCATATCCCGTTCACGGTACATTGCTTTAGCCTTTTAGCTAGCCAATAAACCCATACGTATTTTATTTGGTGGAGTTTCTGTCGGTGTTTGTGATACCCACGGGTAGTTGCCGCACAGACGTCTGCTTGTCACTTGTATCTATGATTCTGAAGACAAGCGCTTAAAAAGGGGCATTACACGCTATATAAAGGATTATGTACTGACAGTAAATATTTAGTTTTTTTTTTTTGTATTTATAGCAGTGGGCTATGTTAAAGAACTCCTAAAGTGTAACGCGAAAGAACATAATTAACTTTATATTCCTTACTAACCTTTAAACTCCTTATTTAGATTTCTTGCATTAATTTATTAAATCAGAATTTTATTCCGGTCGGTCATCTGGTTCAGTTGGAAACGTATGTATAGTAGACCACACAATTATAGTGGCATGATTTCCTGGTCCAGTAAATTGGTGTGGGTTTAAAGCTCCTATTGTAGAGCTAACAGGCAGTATTTGGAGTGGACCGTCATGCTGCTCTTGTCACTTCTCTTGTATAAAGACTGCCCTTCTAAAATGTCTGATCAATATTTAATACAAAAACATCTTTCAGGTTGGAAAAGTTAGCCCAGAGTACTGTTTGCCATGGACCCAGACACTAGTGGACTTGTGAAGAGGTTGGCTGAGGCCAGCCAGTCTCACCTTCTACAGTTCTGGGATGAGCTTAGCCCTAAGGAGCAGGCTGAATTAACCCAAGACCTGCAAGGAATGGACTTTCAGGAGATTAATGGCTTCTTTAAGAAGGCCATGGAAATGTCCAGCAGCAGCAAACACGAGAAGATGGATGCTCGAATGGAGCCGGTTCCTCGTGAGGTTTTGGGGAGCGTGACCAGGGACCGGGCAAATCTCAAAGAATGGGAGCTGGCAGGTGTGTGCCTGTTACATTTAAACTCAAAGGATTTTTTTCCAGTAACACATGGTTTCATTACACTGTTATAATACAAAGAAGAACAAACACTAGATCTTCCTACAATTTAATGACTCATAAAGATCAAAGAATGATGAATGTAGAATGATAAAACCAAATGTTATGCCCCGTTTAAAACTTTATTTTGCGCAATTTTCCTCAACGTGTGGGTCTAAATTGCTTTGTGAGAATTGGAATTTATCCCAGGACAGAATGACAGTGAAGCAACTGCACCAAACATCTGGGTTTGGTTTGAGCTTGACGTAAATGGAGAGAGGCGGATTGACCCTCACTCATGAAGTCACTGAATCATTGTGTTGAGGGTGTGGTTATCTTAATGTGTTGGCAACTTTGCGAAAGTCAAAGTCTAGCTTTCCTGGCACTTGTTCCAAATAAATATCAAGTCATGTAGCTAAAGTTAATGTAAGCTAACAGTTATGAGCCAATCAAATGCAATAAAGACAATCAGATTTCTTTATTATGTCACATGATTAAAAGCCTTGGGTCATAAATGTTTATAACACCTTTTAATACATTTTATTAATGTATGCTATCAGTGATCATTTGGAAGCCTTATTATTGTTTATCAAGTATGAATCCTGTATAACCATAAAAACTGATTAGATATTGTACAGAATGAAACTAAGCACCACTGAAGGTAACCCTTGCATAAATGTCTGTTTTGGTAGTTTGATTCTTAATCCTCTTGACCATTGTAAAGGCTCAGCATTTCAATTTGCTTTCAGAAAAAAAGTTTTTGTTTTATTATGTAAAATAAACTTTCAATGACTATGTTTCTCTTTGCCCCTTTAGGGCTGCACTGCATCTCTCAGAGTAAAGTGGCAGTTTTGCTGCTGGCTGGGGGCCAAGGAACCAGGCTAGGGGTCAGCTACCCTAAAGGGATGTATGATGTAGGGCTGCCTTCCCACAAAACCCTCTTTCAGATCCAGGCTGAACGCATTATAAAGTTACAGGAGCTGGCTGAGAAAAAGCACAAAACAAAATGCTGTATACCATGGTAAGTAACTTATCAAAACACCCTTTTTTTAAAGTATTATTATGTTCCAAAAACCTGAGCCATTATTTCATCATATTGGCTGATGAGCTAACTACACAAATTCTGTTGTCCTTCAAAGGATGTGCATTTTTACAACTGGGTTTTGATTCTGCTATGTTACTGTATCTGTTGCTTCTGAGGTGTTTGTTTGTAATAGAGGACTCCAAAATGCACCGTATTATCTGCTGACATGCCATTTGTTTTATAATATGTATGTATTGTTTTGTCTGAAATTGTAAAAGATGCACACATGTTGGAATAAAAATATGTTTAAAAAAAAACGTACATATTAGCCAAGAAAGCTAAGAATAAACATCTTCCTGTTAAACAGAAGGTAGAGTCATATTTGAAAACTGTGTGGCATTTCACAAGGAAGTTATACAATTATTTTTATTGTTTGCCATCTATTAAACTGCTTTTTACACACCAACCAGGATATAGATGTATTGCTAAACTTGTTCTATGTCCTTTAAGAGTATCTTGGAGCCACGTATTGTAAATACAGGCGTTGAATTTGTTTGTGTTCTTTTCAGGTACATCATGACCAGTGGCCGGACAATGGAGTCCACAAGAGACTTCTTCTCACAGCATAACTATTTTGGCTTGGACAAGACAAATGTTGTTTTCTTTCAGCAGGGCATGTTACCTGCTATGGACTACAGTGGCAAAATCATTCTGGAAAACAAAGGAAAACTCTCCATGGCCCCTGGTAAACCCACATCTAATAGTGAAATCTTGGATGGAGTTGTTGGAGCTGTGTGCTTAGTGACTCTTTGCTTTCTGATTTCAGATGGGAATGGAGGTCTTTATCGATCTCTGGGGAACCAGGGCGTCTTGCAGGACATGCAGCAAAGGCGCATTGAGTCCATCCATGTCTACTGTGTTGACAATATACTTGTTAAAGTTGCAGACCCTGCCTTTATTGGTTTCTGTGTGCAAAAGGGGGCAGATCATGGAGCTAAGGTAACTTGTGTTTGTGTTATTGATTTGCAGTATATATTTGATCATATATGATTTGTATTTTACTTTAGCTTAACATATTAGGCTATATTATATCATAGTCACCTGGTATTTAATTCTTAGCCATTATACTTTGTACATCATGAGGGCACGTCTTCCACGTTTTGACTAAGAAATGACCATTCCTGAAACAGAGATGGATATTTGGAACAGCTTAACAAGTACTTTAAATATGAAAGGTATGTATCTGGGTAAACATGTTATGAATCATGTTCCCTTTATACAGGGCCTATTGTTTGTTTGGAGTAATTGATTAACCAACATTAATGGACAGTAGATTTATTTCATCAAGCTGTTTCCAATATACCTTTTATGAAACAGATCAAGCAAAAAAAAATATTTAATGATTATATTACATTAAAGAGAGCTATGTTATGCTTAAAGTATAAGCTGAGTTAAGCAGTGCCATGTTTAAGAATTCTGAAATAAAAACTTCAGGTCAACCTAGTCCTAAGAGGTCCACGTTGCCTAGTGTGGCAGGTTTTTCCAGGAAGTCAATAAATGTAACTCCTTTAACTTTGTATCATTTGGGTGTGTCCTTAGTGTTCCCTGGGTAGTTTCTTGTAACAATGGTTCACTCCTTTTAGCTTCTCAGCATTGACACTGACAGAAAGGCACCACTAGGTTGAGCTGTAGGACCTCCTTTCTTGCCCTCTGGAAAAGGGAATAAAGCCATTCTATCTTTCAAGAAAAACTACTTTCTCGAAACCAGTCCCCAATCATTATGGCATTATGGTCTCCAGTGACATTAGTCTGCTCTACTGCGAAGTAAAAACAGAGTGAAATAGTTGGTAACACTTTTAGTTGGCAGACTTAGTGTGTTTCTTTGTAAAGGAGTTTTCCTGATTCCTGATCCCTGATCTTATCTATCTGACCTCTGGATTCATAGGATTCATATTGTTAGTCTGTCAGTTTATGTAAGGAAAAACAACGTGTGGGCAAAACTTGTTTTGGCAGTTTGACCTGATCTCTTATGTGTTTAATTAGAAGTACTGTCTAGTCTTTTCGTCATTTAACTTTTTGTAGTGATTATGATTTCAGTTTGAATTGTCATCTAGTCCTTATATAAAATGTATTTTATAATAGCCACATTACAATTTCAGTGGTTGTAATAAAACAAACATTTTCTATATATCTCTATGTCTATATTTAAGGTATTTTCAGATCTTCCCACGCCAAATATGTCTGTCATATAACAGTACATTACCCAAGATCCTTTGTTGAAAACTGACTGTGACTTGGCACGTTGTTTTCCAAACCGAAATACATTTGATGTTACTGTGTATATTTTCCCCACAACAGAGAGCAGAATGAACTCTCTAACTGCGTGGAACCGAAGATCTCTATGAGCCCACTCCTGTTTGACATTATGAGTTTTGCGGTGAAGCAGAGATGGAAGGATCAGATCAGAACTCAGTCCCACCCTCCCGTCATAAATTACAAACTCCGCTAAAGTTCATTTGGCTTCCCTGCCCCCACCCCTTTCACCAACCCCCTCATCAGGGCTCTAGTCTGTCATTAAGCGCCAACACATGGGGAGAGGGTTTTCACTCGCAGAAGTCTGAAGCGTACTTTGTTCCCCTGTTGAACCTGTTGAACCTCACTACAATATACTACAATACAAGTAATTTCCAGAAAACTGTGAGCAGCACGATGGTTGTAAATTACAGTTAGACAATGTTTTACTTTGCCCATATTTGCAGGTGGTGGAAAAAACCAACCCCACAGAGGCTGTAGGTGTTGTGTGCAAGGTAGATGGCCATTATCAGGTCGTGGAGTACAGCGAAATCACCTTGACAACGGCGGAGAAGCGCAACGTTGATGGACGACTCATGTTTCACGCAGGAAACGTGGCCAATCACTTCTTCAGTTTTTCCTTCCTTAAAGACATAGTAGAGTAAGAGCACACTTTAGATAATGTGTGATACACCATGAGAATTGTGCCTTGAAGAAATAATAGTCTCTCTTTATTCATTAGGAAATATGAACCAAAGTTGCAGCACCATGTAGCACAGAAGAAGATTCCATACATGGATGCAAGCGGTCAACTCATCAAACCGGACAAGCCCAATGGGATTAAAATGGAAAAGTTTGTCTTTGACATCTTCCAATTTGCCAAGTGAGTGTACAGTGAGCGCCACAAGAAATGAAGTTTGAACCACACTTCTCTTGGGTTGGCTGGGTTGCATGTGTTCATCTGGCTACTAGTCTACTCATTTGAGCTCTTAACTGGTTCAGTAGCTTAGGCCTGCCAAAGTCTCACTTCAAAGACGGGGGCTTTACGAGGTGTTTCTCTGCTTTACCTCCTCCACTGTGACATGACGTCAGCCCTGAGTCATGTCATTACTAATAAGACTTTACATATAATGAAACTATTCCTGTAATGGTTGACTAAAGGAAAAACGCTATAGACGCAGCCAGCTTCTTCTGAAGTTTAGTCATTATATGTTAAATTGGAAGAGGGAGCATTTCTGTTGTTAGGGAGGAGATGGATTCCAGTTGTGTTTAAACTAGAGGACTGGCATATAAAATATAGAAGGCCTGACCCACAAACGCAAAACAGGCTTCCTTAAAGCTAGCTATAGTTTATTTCTATCTGTGTGTCAGAAATAGACTTTAAATAAAAAAAAATTGACTGGATATGGTTGATATTTAAATTGTATACAATCTTAGTTATATAATGGTTCAACAGTGAATTTCCCCACGGTGATTATAAAGTGATAATAAAACATATCTTCCCTAATGGCAGGAGTGCTGGTAGCAATAGACAAAGGTACACACAAGTTTATACTCAGAATTGCTAAAGTCACAAATGCCCCACATTGTTTTTTACGGTTGTTGTTTCATCTGGACACTTAAACCAACCACTGTGTACGTGGATGTAATAATGTTATAATGTCTCTATTTTTCCGTCAGCATGTTTGTTGTATACGAGGTGCTAAGAGAGGATGAGTTTTCCCCGCTGAAGAATGCAGACAGTCAGGACGGTAAAGACACACCCACCACTGCCAGACACGCGCTGATGTCGCTCCATCACCGATGGGTCCTGAATGCTGGCGGACACTTTATTGACGAAAATGGCAGACGAGTGCCTGCTATTCCCAGGTGACCATAGATAGATCACTATAAACTCTGCACTTAAGGTTCCCCCAAAACAATGAACACAACAAGGATGCTGGCACACAACATACGTACATACATAGGTGTTTTATGCATTTTTTTATTGTATTACTTACGCACCTTCTCACCACCCCTTCCCTCATGATTGTGTCACATGCAATTTTTCCAGAGGCGGCGCAGCAGACAGTGTCACAGATGGTGTCAACAGAAAGTAATTATTACCCTGTAGTATTAAATGCATGGTGATGGGGTTTTGGCTTTCTCTTGCTGCTGCTCAAAATTGTCAACACCTTCACCGTGACTCCTGATTCTTGAAGTCCCATTTCCTTCACTGCCACTCAAAATAAGTTCTAAACAGGAAAAAAAAAACACCAGTTGGCAGGTGTTGTTTCTGTTGTGATGAAGGAAATAATGGTGAGGATCAGTTTGGATGACATAGACCGCTTCATCCTGGTCACATGATGTACAGCCTTTATGACCTGTTGACAGATCCTTTTTTCTTTCAGACTGTTAGTACTAATTCCGATGATGTATGCATGCTGGGTAATGGGGAGCAGTCAGTGACTTCTAATCTAGACAATAAAACTGTTGATTGGTGCTGTTCCTTTTTTACATATCCTTTGCTTGCTAGCCTGCTTTAAGATGAGCTGTCCTAATGACTCAGCATTTTTATCCTTACATAAAGCAGATTGTAGACCTGAAGCACATGATTGTGTGTGATTGCCTTTAATGATTATCTAGAAATAAACAAATGTAGTGATGGGTATGTGATGGACAACTCCTTCTCCAAAGGATACAGGGAGAACACATTACCGGTCATTCATCTGTTTTCTTCTAGAGGATGGGACTAATCACTGGTCATGTCTGAAACTGACTAATCACAAACCATAGTAGAAGAACAGCTGTGGCAAGGATTTACAGCTGCTTCTCCAACCTTCATTTCCATGAGACAATCACTCAATCTGTTCTCAATCTTGTTTCTTTTCTGATGCGCTGTGATTTTGTGCTTTTGAAACACAGCCTGAAGGACGGCACAGATCTGCCAATCAAATGTGAGATCTCGCCACTGGTGTCCTACGGGGGAGAGGTAAAGAGCTCTGTCAAGTTCAATGAAAATACCAGATGTTGTCCTGCAGCTAACAATGAACTCCACCAAACTTATTTTTCTCAAAGGGTCTTGAGGAGTTGGTGAAAGGAAGAGAATTTCAACCCACCCTGACGATCGACAAGAATGGCGTTCATGAGCTAGTGAAGAATGGAGTTTAGAAAATGGTTCAAGAGAGAAATACACTGTCTTTCTCTGTTTTTTGAAGAAAAAAACTGATGTCATTGCTGTGCAATAACGTTGTTGTATGCATGAGCTAATGAACAAATCTGAAATGAAGTTTATTTTTTAGTTTATTTGCTTTTTGTTGATGTCTTACTTCCAGTTGTATGGATCACTTGAACACTACAAGATGAAGGATCTTCTTCAGGTGCATCTATTTATTTTGCTTACAAAACTTATTTTTGTATTGCTAGTAGCTTAATAGGTGGCAATTGCCATCTAGCCATTGTATCTTTTATAGAAGGAGTGAGATGTAATATGTACGAAGGTGTTTCTTAAAATATGTAATACACGGTACGGCCTATGGGGGGTATTTATGATATTTGCTTCCTTTTTGCTTGTAATGATCAAGAATCGATCTGAATCAGCTTTAAAATTGCTATGATTTCTATCATTTTTATTAAATGAATAAACCTGATTGAAATAAAAATGTGTGATTTCTTTTGTGTTGTTTTTTTGCATTATACATCATACTCTATTTACTTTGTGCAGGATGAATCTTGAACTATAAAGTGGTGAATGCTACTGCATAAGAATGTGTGTGAGTTCCTCCGGCCTGTGTCTGATGGGTGTGCTTTTTGCATTATAGCTTCTAGTGTCTTGAATCACTTTTTCCAGCTCATGGTTTATGTTTAAGATGGGCCAGAGCATGCAACAGTGGTACAGTCAGGAAATATTCTTTGTAGCTCCTTGAACGCTCTGTTCTTGCCTTTAGTTCCTCAACAACATCACAATGTGACCCACACAACTGTCAGTCTTCTGGTGTGTATGTAAATATTTCTCTATATGCTTGTAGATACACAAATCTACCCAAGGCTTTAGAGTCATATAAAATAATATATTTCTATTTAACACAGTAACAAATTATTGTTGAAAATATTGACTCTCTGCCAGTTTCTTAGTTTAAATTGTACCTAAACTTTAAATCATAAAGGTTTGAAAAGTGAACAGCAGATTGTTACTTTGAATCCCAGTTGCTTCAGCCTGTAGCTGTCAAGAAAAAGTCTCTTCAGAAAAAAAAAAAGATTTCTGATTGAGTGTTGGCTCCTGCTTTAATCGAAACCTTATGTGTGGCATGTGGAATTCTGGGACTTTGGCACACTCCCAAGAATCCACAGAATGTGCATGTTTTTTTTCTTCTCATTGCCGCTCTCTCTTTCCACAGTCTCCCTCTTTTTTTCTTCTCTGTGCAGGGGTGTCTTACATCAGCCCAGTGAGTCCTGGTGAAGGCAGCTGACGGACGGACGAGGTGCAGAGAAAGAAAGGGATTGGGACATCCAGCTGTCACACTAACTGGAATATTCTCTGAGCATCTCCGAACAAATGGTTTAAAAGGGGAAAAACTCGAACAAGTGAGTCTTCTTGAATCTAACGCTTTGTCCTTACAGCTTTATGTCATTGTGTGCACACTAAGGTTAAGACTGTGTTGAACTTTACTGAAGCTATGTTTAGAAGCAACATAACTGAGCTCAGATAGGAAACACAAACGTTTGAACTTAATGTTCTTTTTGTGAGCAGTAGTTTACTTTTTCAGACATCGGAGCCATGCATGACCAGATTCAAACTGCAAAAATATGCTGTTTGACTAAAGATGGCATTTTTCCTTTTATGAACCTAATGCACCCCCAAGAACAAAAATACTATCTTTCCCAATGTGTTTTACCAATGTCCTTTTGTCTTGGTTGTGGAGTGTTAAGATTAATTGTGGTTGGTGGATGAAGTGTTTACTGCATCATATAAATACTGTAGTTTGATAAACTTTTGGTTATACTAAAGTTTGACTCCTCTGCATCAAGCACACACAGATTGAAGCCCCTTTGTTGTGGCAGCACTGTTCTAGGGATGTTTTGGAACGGTTAAACAGTGGAAATACATTTGGACTCTTATGTGGTTCATTAGATTCGCCATAGTTTATGTCAGAGAAACTCTGTGTCTTTTGTTAATACAGAGGTAGTGTGTTATGTAGGTGTTGCGTAGGTGGTATGCAGGTGTCTTTGTGGTATGTGTGTGATAGATGTACACACAGAGGCCTCTTTTCAACCCAACCCCAGCTATTTGTTTTAGTCTACATAGCGGAGTTACCTGAAGAGTTAATCATGTGTCTGAATGAGCTCACGGCTCTAACATTTGAACCAGCTTTCAGCCCAACACAGGCCCAGGAAGAGACTGGATCAGTGAAGGCGTTGTTAAAGACAGGTCAAGGTAATACAGGTCTCTTTAGAACACACATTACAGGTGTATTATTATTTATGTGAGACTGGCCAGAGGAATAGGGAATGGTGTATTTTTCTTTGGATACTATGGCTTTGTCACATACATACAATGTTTACTACTTAAACCTAATTAAAAAAAAATTTAGCAACCATGGTTAAATTCAAATTCGATAAATGCTTTAGGTATTGCTCATGGTGTTTGGCGTAGATAACTTGTGGTACATATGAGCCCCCTCACAGCATGAGCACTTTACCCATTTTGAGCCAGCATTTATTATCCTTTTGAAAAAAGCTATTTACCTGTTAATTAATTCATTCATTTATTCATTTTCTACCGCTTAGTCCCCTCAGGGGTCACGAGTGACTGGAGCCTATCCCAGCAACTTTGGGCCTGAGACAGGGTACATCCTGGACAATGGACAGTTAGTTGCAGGGATAACATTTAGAGAAAAAACACTGACCGACAACCATTCTCTCTCACATTCATTCACTAAGGACACTTTTAAAGTTACCAGTTGTAGGAGGAAGCTGGAGTAACCGGAGATAACCCACAGTAACACAGGAAGAACGTGCAGACTCCTCATAGAAAGGCCCGAGGTGGCAATTAACAACATCAGAAGGATATTTGTTTCAAAATTTACCAGTATATCATATTTTTTTTAAGAAGCAACATTGTGCCGTGATATAAAGCACAGTTAGTAATTGCAGTGTTTGTTAGTATTAATAAAGCAAGACCACTAAATTAGTCTAAAGTTACCCGGTCTCAGAAAATACAACAAGCTCTACTAGCACAGTAATGTCAATTGTCAGCAAAACGTCAAGGCAGCATCAAAAATGATTAATAAAATAACTTTTGACTCTACACCTGAAAAACAAAGGAGACAAACAAGCCAATCTTGACACACATTAAAGCAAGCAATGCATAGCTCTAACCCTTAGACAAAAGTCATAATAAAGAGAGTGGGTGTGATAATTTTCCTATTTTCTTAATGGAGACGGACTTATTGCTTCTGACAGGGATACATATGAAATGCCTGTGGTCACTGTCAGTGGAGTGGTTAACGTACTCACTCCTATCCTTTTAAATTTGTTCAGACAGCTGGAAAACGGAGAAGGGAGTGCTATTTTGGAAAGATTTGATCCAGGACCGCAGTATATTATCTGAGTGTAATTTGCTATTCGATACAGTGATATCTATAAAAAGAGGTGTTTTGGTGAAGGCGGCAAGTGCTCCTCCTCAGAGTGGAACCACATTAGCAGCTGTAGACATCCCCTCAGCACGTCCTTTCAATTAGCGGCCCTTCGCTCTGCAGTTTAGAGACGAATGACATGCTCACATACACATGCTAATCATATAGCAAAGGCCTATAATTTCAGCCCCACATTGAAAACATAGCCAGCCGGGGCTTACTTAGCGTAGCTGTAATTCTGCGCTCATGTTGATTGGAAGTGTTTTCAAATCAATGTTTTCGGGCAACAGAAAACCAGTAGCATATACACCAGCAAGAGGTGCACGCTGTAATTTGGTATAAATAGTGCCATTTTGGGGCACATCATGCTTTAAATACCACAATGTTGATTTTGCATCCCACAAGTGCTTGACCTTTGACCCAGCCCAAACCAGCCCCTCTCATCACCCATCATTTAGGATAGGATAGTGTTACATAAATTCCTTCATAGGCTGCATTTTTCCCTAGTTTCTAACCATTTTTTTAAACAGAACCATCCAGGAATGATAAATCAAAAACATGCATCAACTCAAAAACACAGTAGTCAGTGTTTAAGGCTGTCTCTGTGTTTGCACATGTGGCCTCTGCTTTTCCTCAGTCATCCCTCATCGTCTGTGGCCCGTTTACATGTGGCACTCTCTTTTCTTTTATTCTCTCTAACTACGACGTACAGTATCTCTTTCTCCAACTCGGCGTCTGGATGGTCTTCCCGTGTTTTTTCAAATTACAGGGAAGATCTGAGGTAAGCATCAAAAAGACCTCATGACGCAGTGTACGCCGGCCCAGATGCTAGCCTTTTCCAATGAATGAGTGTCATGGCTGATGTATCGCAGCGTGGACAGTGGTTGCATTATCTTCCCAGACTTGAGTGAAGAACTAGAGAGCTGTGTAAGAGCTGTGTCTTATATTATGTGTTATTTAAGTGTACATCTTATTGTGCTATATGTGTTTTTCTCACTAAAGACCAGTTTCCTACGGGACAAAAAAATTACTACTACTACTACTACTTTTTAGTTTTTTTTTTTAAAAGCCACTAAATGTGCACACTGCCTGGTTGATGAGTCCTTGTTTCTGATTGGTTAAAATAGCATTTATTTGTGCAGCCGGAAGACTGGGACACCCATTTAACTGTGTAGACCAATTTTCTGAAATATCAGTTTATTTTTCTTTAAAGCAGAGCTAAGTAACATTTTTACCTTCAATAATAGTTTTCTCAGTCCTTACGATGGTTAATTGAATTGTAGTGCGCACTATCCCTTTCTAAGACAAAAACAGCAATTGCAAGTTGAGCTGCCACCTAAGATTGTAAAAATAATGGATGTTGTCTTCCCATTGCTCCCCTATTCACCGATATTGGCCTCACCACTGGGCAATAAGATGGCAATTACATCCAGGGTTGACATTATATAAAAACACATTATAATGTTAAAATACTGTGTACAAAAAGACAGAAAATCCTTTGTCTGAAGATTCTAGGAAGAGAAATTGTCAGTTAGACCGAGAGAGAGCTCGTTCTTGAGTCAACCTTGGCCTTTTACCGAAAGGCGTCAGCTCAGACAAAGTGAAGGACTCAAAACTGATTCTGACGTGGTTTTTATGTTGCTAAACTTGTAACTTACTTTGCCGAACATCATTATATTCTTCCTTTTTCCGTTAGATCTATTGTTATTTTATGTCTTTCAAGCTATAGCTTCTGTTATGTGACATTTATCTAGTTTACGGCTCACAGAGATGCAAGCATACTACGTTACTACACGGTGAGGAGTGTTTGTTTCATTTATGGGCTTTAAGTAAGACTACAGCAGTTCTAAAGGTAGTTTCAATATTATACTAACTGTAACTAAAATACTGTTTACACAGCGTAATCTTAGCAACTGGCTTTACCTTCAGACCCAATACAAGATTTCACAAGGCCAAAGCTACTCAATTGTTTTGACAATAAAATATACAATTAATAATACACACAAATAATAAAGTGAGAAAAAATAATATGAATATGATAAAGTGATTTATTTACACATAACATTTTGGTTGACAAGGAATGAAACAAACAATGTATATATTATGACTTTGTATGACAATTTCTAAAATGACCCACCTCCATCGTGGAGTTAATTTCTTGTACTGTATTTGCTGTAGGAGTATTTACAACAGTGTGATTTACTGAAGGAAGCTGTAGGGCAAATCTTACTTAGTTCTGCTTTAAAACCTAGTTTTAAAAGTAGTGTGTGGATCCATTTGCTTTTGTGATTAATCCGCTTTGAGCTGAAATTTCAGAAAGCCCCTCTCCTGTGGAGGGACTTCTCCTTTAACGGGGGAAGTAAGGAAAAAGAGGACTATTTTGGCCAAGGACGCTGTTTTTCCAATCTGACAGTGTAGCTGTACACTTCAGGGCCTGGATATTCCATCAAAGTGGATTTCCAATAAAAGAATTGCGCCTACTCTTCTTACATAACAAACCCATGTCATTGCACCACATCAATTAGAAAAAGGTATTTGCTGGAAGAAAAACAGTGCAGAACTTGGGTGTGAGTAATTACAGGTGTGCTAAGTTAGAAGGAACTTTACCCCCAATAGGTCTCACCTTTTTGTCCCAAGTGGCTTTTAAGTTTCAGCTGGCAGCTTTTACGAGCACTGCACACACGCTTCCCAAGGGAAACCACACATTCAGACACTTTTAGAGAGTAGCTGTTACTACCTGTAATATTGGTAGCTAATAGATTATTATATTTTCTATCTTAAATGGAACTATGGTTAACGCGCTAAGACTATTAAGCTACATATATAAATAAAAGGTTGCATGGCTGTATTATGCCTAACTCCCAATCTATAATAATCTACTAAGTATCGATTGCACCAACAGCTCCACGTGCTACAGCTATCTTTGCTTTTGCTTTTTCTTTTCCTTCCAGCATTTAGCACAATAAACCTTATTCCAAATATGAGCTTAACGTCGGGCTCCATAAACTCAGACCCAAAATGATTTATTTGAGTTATGTCACAGTTTATTGGTCTACTATTATTTAGACCACGCATTAGCTTTAGCGCTTATGTTCTTTAATAATGACTAATTGCACCATTCGACACTGTTCTAATCTTAGTTATTGACTAACTATACTGTACACAGTATATTGGTTAAAAAGATGTCCAACACAATTTAGGAAAAGCTATGTAAGAAAGCAATATTTCAAAACCCAAAACAATCACGGTAGCATAAGTACAATGAAATACTTGATTTATGTTTGGACTGTTTAGGCTGTAGAGATATTTTTTAAACTACATCAAATCTCTTATGCCCATTTTTGATCATGTCAAACCTCAGATAAAGCCTCAGATAAATCTATAAAATCACTCTTTTCATTCACTTTGTAAAGCAGGTCTTTATCATTACATGTGCTTTGTGATGTAAAGTGTCCTGAAATTAAACATGTGGAGTGAAACATGTCACCCCAGGTGTCCTGTCTTATCCACACAATAGAAGATTGTCTTGTGTTCAGGCCAGGAACATGTAATTACAGACTGCCTGTGTGCGTATATAAGTGTTACATACTGTGTGTCCTCAGACTTTACTACTGTGTGTTTACATGAAAAAAAAAAGAAATGTTGCAATGCTTTGTTACAGCCTTATGTGAGAAACAAGAGGATATAATAGGAAACACATGCATATGGTTATGGTGTGTAGCATGCGGCAGCACTGTATAGTAATTATGCTCAGCAGCAGCATTGTGGCTAAAGTCCTGCACACGCACTTTAAACTGGCTCTATTCTACTTTAAGTGCTTGGCCTTGTCATGTCTGGAGACTGGAGTGGACTGGCCTCTGCATGCAAACATAGGCAAATGCAATGGACCATATTTGACACTGATTACACTCCGATTATGTATCCATAATGTATATATATTCATTCACAGCTTTATCATAAACCCTTTAGCATTTGTTCTTCCTGCAGTCATTTAAAAGTTTTGAGCCAGGATTTATTTTTCTTTCATTTAAAATATTTCCATGTCCATGTCTACTTTCACATAAAACAGAATAATTGTCCTCATAAAAATTGGAGGAACAGAACCAAACATTAAGTGGAGCCTCATTGTGGACCACTATAATCTCTGCTTTTGAATTTGCAGCCAACATTTTAACAGCCTTTCATTTTGTGAAGTATTTTACATTTTTATTTTACATAAAAACACACTCACAAGAAACTTCAGGATAGTGGCATTAAGTCATTATAAGCTTTCCCTTTTTAATACATGGCCCAAATAAATAATGTTAACACTGGTCTGTTAGATTGCATGTGTGAGTGAGAGACAGGACTGAGTGGACACAGAGCCAGCCAAACCTGTATGTTGATTTTAACGGTTTTCCCAGAGTCAAGGCCCATAATTGTCTGTGTGTTCAGCTCGTCACTCTCTAGAAAATCTAAATATTTACTCAAACCAAAAAGTCTGGTAAAAAAAAAGAATAAAGTGCTGAAATGTTTACAATGTGAAAGTTCTTCAGGAGGGCATGATGCATGTCTCTTCATATTAGCAAGTTCTGACTTCAGCACCGAGTGGGTAAGTAATTCTGCTTTCTGATTCAGGAATGAAGGTGCAGCTTGAGTTTCTCGGTCCAGCTCTGTGGGCTTGTGGCTTTCTGAGGAGTATCTGTCCTTCACCGCTTCCTGAACTAGCCAACTGGGAGCTGATATTTATGGGGAACAGACAGTTTTTTTTTCAGCTGAAACCCAAGTCAATAGTTGTTCTATTCACAAACGCTCAACTCTGAATTAATATAATAAACATAGCTGGCTGTGTGTTTTTGCACATATTATGTCAATGTACAGATGTCACACATTAAAACAATATAATGAATGTAATATTTGACAGTGTATATGATATAATGGAAGTAATCTGAAGGCTAAGAGGAAAAAGTCCTCCAAAGCCTGTGTTCATCATTTGCTTGACATTCTGTGACTCCTACTGGTTTACAATAGACTACTTGTCACCACATTCTGGGACATAGACCACATGTGGTTTTGTTTTTAGATTTTCAATCAAAATGGCTGCTGTGTTGAGATTTTAATATGAAGCTGTATTCTAGTTTGAGGTTTTTCTAAAAAAGCTCTTCTCCCCCAAGGCCCACTCATCAATCTGAAGGTTGAAATGTCAAATTGAAGTGTCAAAGTAAAGGAGGCCAACTTTCCCTTGTGAGCTTTAACTCTGTGTATCTTAAAGTCTGGTGGCAATGCATACAGTCGGTGGAAAGTCAAACACTGTTATGTCTCTTGTCATGCACTAGACTTTTCTGTTCCCCTCTTTTATGGTAAATGGTGTGCATTTATATTGCTCTTTTTTTGTACCCTTGTCAGGCGCCCAAAGCTTTACCTGATGCTTCCATTCACCTCCTTCACTCACATTCACACCTGGGGCACACAGAGAAGGGCTGTACACACTGTGCTCCCAGCCTTCTCCGACCACTACCAAACACACCTCTACACCAGAGCTGTGGCACAGGTGTAGAGGTGGGTTAAGTGTCTTTCCCAAGGACACAATGACAGAATGAACCAGAGAGCTGTAGGACGACAACTCTACCACTGAGCCACGGCGCTCTTCTCGGCTCTGTAATTTGTACTGTTGAGGTCAAAGCCCATTTGCTTTGGTTGCTTTATACATTTTCTAGTAGAGTTTGTTTTTGTTTCCTATTTGAGAACCCTTTACGAGTGTTGCTGGACCAATGGTTTGGTTTATTTTCATAAATGTCCAGCCTGGAGTATGTTGTGTTTTGTTATGGATAGATTAAAAGATCAGGCTAAGGGTGACATTTTGACCCAGTTAACCCTGTGATGGTGTTATTTTTCATATTTTCTTTGAACTACAGACATGCATAATTTCTTTAATTAGCAGTAAATTGTCAGACATCACCGAGAGGAAGTATTTTCCTGAATTATGTCCTTCCTTGAAATATTGGTCTATGTTTTATTAGATTATTCAATGGTTGCTCCAAACAAAAAAAATAAAAATAAACTTATTTTTTTAAAAACCAAAATGGAAAATACTAATGGCAGCAGTTAGAAAGGTTCAGCTAGGACATTGGTATTTTTTTTTTCTTCAAGACGAGAACTTTCCAGAGCTGTGAACCTGTAGCTGCAGTACTGCTGACTGATGTGATGTTACTGAAGCCGAGCCCAGCTGCTCACTTTACACAGCTTTAGGGAAGCAGCTGGGAAAAGCAGGTGCAAGAGTGATAATATCATTTTTACTTTTAACAAATGCTGAGAGCTGTGCAGTGTTAAGCCATTTTGTTGCTAGTCAAAGCATTGTGCGTCCTTAGGGTAGGTCACATGACAACCTGGCAATGCTGCAGGACTTAATCTGTTGAATCTCAACAGTATCCTTAAAAAAATCTTTGAAATTATTTTATTTATTTCACTTTGCGGTTCCCTGAGATGAAAAAAGAAAATTAACCCCCACTCACCATACTCTGCTACGAAACTCATAGTTACGCTACTATCTTGTGACTCAAACCTGTAACCTTAAGAATATCCTGCCCAGAGAGTGGTTCAACTCTTTCTGATAAAACACAGGCTGCCTTTACCAAAATGTTCTGCAGCCCATGGTAAACACATTTGTGCCTTCCAAACACACGCAAGCCATCAGGTGTTTGCATTTCATTAGCTGTGAAAGGAAGCAAAAGGGGGCTATAATTTAGTAAAAGAGCCTCAGTGGGAAGTGGCTGCAACCTGAAGCTGCAGGAAATGGTTGGGAGGGAAGCATTAAGATTACGCACTAAGAAAGACACATTTAGAGTGTTATTAGTCAAAGTTCAAAAGGTTGAAACATCATTGCCTGGAGTTTGGTGTGACTGTTTAAGATCTTACCTTGTCTGAATCTACAGTTGTGGAAAGAAACTTTGTAATTTTTTTTTTTGCCAATAAGGAGGCACTTGAAGAAAAATGAGCTATATGGTCAAGTCGCCAAGTCGCCTATTACTACGTAAATGCAAAGAAGCATCCCGTTTACAATACGCCAAACAGCACAGAGACAAGCCTCAAAATTTCTGGAACAAAGTCATTTGGACTGACACCAAAATATGACTTTTTGATCAAAATCCTAAACTTTACATTTGGAGAGGAGTCAACAAGGCCTATGATGAAAGGTACATCATTCCAGCTGTGAAACATGGAAGTGGATCACTGATGTTTTGGGGATGTGTGAGCTGCAAAGGCACAGGAAACTTGGTCAAAATTGATGTCAAGATGAATGCAGCATGTGATCAGAAAATACTGGAGGAAAATTTGCACTCATCAGCCCGGAAGCTGCACATGGGACATACTTGAACTTTCCAACATGATCCTAAGCACAAGGCCAAGTCGACCTGTCATTGGATACAGGAGAATAAAGAGAAGGTTCTGGACTGACCATCTCAGTCTCCTGACCTCAGTATCATTGAGCCACTCTGGGGAGATCTCAAATATGCAGTTCATACAAGACAGCCCAAGAATTTACAGGAACTGGAGGCTTTTTGCCAAAAAGAATGGGCAGCTTTACCATCTGAGAAAATAAAGATATTTAACTACCACAAAAGACATCAGGGTGATTTGGGTAGTTTCTCTTGTCATTATGATTTAAAAAGAGTAAACACAATTGTTTTAAAAGGTTTTTGTGTTATTTATATTCTCGGAAAAATGGCAGAAGAAATCACAAATTCTGCCAGGGTATGTAAACATTAGCGTGTGTCATATGTGAAGCAGAGAAACTAATCAAATTTATGTTATTTTACTTCTGGGCGAAATCGCTAACTTGGGCATGGAGTCAAAAACAAAAGTAAAAGATTGTTATTCAAAGACAGCATATGTGCAAAATGGGGGTCTGCACTTCATATATGTCAGGAAGGAAATTGCCTCATTGGTTAAGTTGAGTTGAGTAGGGTTTGTTATTGACGGTTTATAGTGAGTAAAGGCCTATTTTCTGGAATTGTTTCCCAATCAGTTTATGGGACTGACGTGGTCCGTTGCTGATCCTTCTGTTTTTTTGTGTGAAAATATAAAGTAAATGTTGGTTTTGGCTATGTATAAAGACCAGGAAATGTCTGATACTCACACACACAAACCAATGTCTCTAAGTGAAAATTCCCACAGCGCTACAGTAGTTTTGTTTTACGTTATGTTCCTGTGAGTTTTGGATAACCCAGCTTTGGCGATGCCTTTTGGAAAAACAGTAGTATTACAAAAGACAGATTTGCAGAGATGCCGACAAATCAAGATATTTCTCACTTATACAAAAGAAACTGTTTCATTTTGTGTAATGTTGCACAAACATTAACATGTTGTAAAGCATAATAGCATTCTGGTTATATAACAAAGATGCTGCACTGCTGTAGAGGCAGCCTGCTGTTTTACACAAGTAGTTAACTCTGGCACATTAGAGAACCACAATGAGCTAGAATCCACGTCTTTTGTGAGCCGACACATCTCTGTTGTTGATGCCTGATTATATGTGACATTGCATTGGTCCGACTTTCTTTTCTTGTCACTTTGTATTTAGGTATTCATAAAAAACATGTTTGCTTTTAGTTTCAGTTTGAGGTGGCTTGTAGTCAGTCCAGCGTCTGTCATGTCTGTGATTCCACTCTATTCTATAACTCTTGATTAATTTCTTCATTATATTTTTGTGTGTTCAGTCTCGTATGGCTGACAGAGAAAGGTTCCACAGATTATTTAATAGAGCTTTTTCCAACTTAGCAATAAGTCACCAAAATGGAAATTCCATTGTTGGGAGGCAATTATTTCCTTTTATTGAATGAAGTAAATGTGTGCTTGCAATTAAGCTAGCATTTATATGTCCTAACAAATGTTTGGTTCCCATGAATACCAGTGAAAAAATAATGTGCACTGAATGTTTGCCTGACCTGCTGTTTCTCTTCATTTTGCAGGTCAGACGTCGGGCTCTGTCCATGTATTCAGGATGAAGCACCTGTGGGACATGCACTTTCTGCTGCTCGTCCTCGCAGGGCTGCTGGGAGTCATCACATCACAGGTTAATCCAGGTCTGTGTGTGCACAAGTTACACTCTCCAGTGAGATCATATGAATGTCATAAAATGCCTTGTGAGTCTTGGGTCATGTTGTGTTTGGTGCTCCACTTCAGTCCAGACTGTGACTGATTCAGATCTTGGATAAGTGCTCCTTTGTGGTCTCCTCTCTCTGGTCTGGCCTCTTTGATCCCAGCATGCACGCCTCTCTCCAGCTCTGCCTCCAATGTACGTGTGGTTTTCGTGATGTCAATGAAAAGGACCAACATTTTTTATAAGGAAACAGAAATGCAACAGTTGGTTGGCAGAAAGACCATTGAGAGGCAACCAAAAAGACAAAAAGGATTTAGTTGCTGTTAAAACTGTTGTTACACACCAGTATATTTGTTAGAAAGCATTATAAAAGCATTATAATTATAATGAGTCACATTGTGACATCACATTTTTATTACTATAATTACAACAACAAAAGCAGAGCATGCACAGATAGACAGACAACCAGTGTATGTTAGGAAAAGAAAAATCCCCCCCAAAAAACCCCACCCACTTTTCACTTTAAAAATGAGAAAATGTTTGCAACAGTGCAGTTACCCTTTTGACCGAAAGCAAACCAACGTTGTGTTGAGGTTTCATCTTTGTAGGCTGTGGTTAAATTTTTACATGTCTTACCACATGTATGTATCTAAAATAGTCCTGTTTCCTTTAGTATTTTATCAGATATATCTGCACCTTATGTTGAGAATGATTTATTATTTCCTCTTCAGCTGCTACAAACGAGTCAGAACCACAAAACGACAAGAGTCAAATTCTTTTTACTGTACTTTCCTCGACATATTACTTGTTTTGTGTTTTTGTGAGTGCATTTGTGTCCTAATGAGAGTGTGTATTTGACTGCTCGTATACATACACTTGTATGCACACATAGCCTGTGGATCCAGCTATCCCACTGGAGTCTGTGGCTAATGCATACCAGACATTTTGACAGCAGGAAAGTCCATTCAAAATGGCTGTGTCTTTCTGCCCAACACTTGTGTATCTGCATACAAGTGTGTGTGGTGTGTGATTTCAAGTATTAGGCCACTCAAGTCATGGAAAGTAGTGTTTGTACATCTGATGATGGTCGAACTTCACCCAGTTCAGCTGGAGGTTTTGTATTTAAAATATGACTATGAAGATTTATTCACTCAGCAACCACAGTGATTATTTAAAAAAATCACCTCCAGTTTTACTTGAAGCGTAAATCTCAACCTGTTGTAGCCTTAATATATGGAAGCAGGACATATCCACCCATAATTCTGCCTAATGCTTTAGTTCTGCTGCATTGAGAAGAGGCTCATTTTTCCACAGTCTGGAAATATTCATGACTGAATTTAGTAGAGAGATGATGAGTGATGCCAACTTTCCCCTGTTTAAAATTCCCAAGCAATGGAGTTATACCATCCCTGTCTTTCCCATTTTACTCCTGAGTGGGCGAACTTTATTTTACTGTAGAGAGGAAAGGGAAGGACAGTGAAAGAACAGTAGGCCAACTAGTATTTTTGTGTAAGTAAACTGTTTGTTTACTATTGATGTCTACGGTCATAACAGAAGAGGAGTTATGACCGTAGACATCAATAGTAAACAAACAGTTACCTGGCCAACCCACATCATGTTTTGAAATATTAAAATAGTTATAGCATGTATGCTTTAAAAAAGGTTTAAAGTAGAAACACATTTCTAGTAAGGATACCAACTGGTTACTAAAATTAAGCAAAATTACATAAAGTTATTGTGTGTGTATGTGTTAGCATTTTTATGAGGTGTTGCACCTATGTTTATGACTTTTGAGATCCTTACGTAAGTACTTGTTAAATGCTTGGGCAGGACCAGGGCCAGGTGCGACCAATCATGACTTAGACTCAGTTGCTGGTGAACATTTCCAAAAATGTGAAGTTGTTGAAATATGAAGTTAAGCAGCCCTGATGGACTAGCAGTTTGTGACAGATGCAAACAGCAACATGGCGTGACTGCGCTCCGCGTGTCTATGAGTCTGTATGGAGCCAAATGGACAGCAAACATTTGAACAAATTGGTCTTTCAGCTGTGAGGGTGCGGTAAAAACCAAGAGGTAAGGTTTGGTCCGGTACTCCTTCATCCCTCTCTGTCTCCGTCCACCACACAAGGCTGGTATTTTTCCACCTTTTTGGTCAGGATATTTTTAGATGCTGTGGCCTAGTGTGAAGCCTGATGGTTGGGGGTGGTGGGTGCAAGGGACTTGGAGTGGATGTGTGTGTGTGTGCACTAAAGCCCCGGCCGGTTACCCCAGGGGTCACCTCTGAGTGGGTCGGGTAGATAAATAAACACAGCAAAAACCAACATTTGGAGGAGCAGTTGTACATCCGGCTCACACACTAAAACCAGTCTCTCTCTCACTCTCCAGGATATGGTTAAAGACTGATAATGACTCTTATTTTCTTCCAATTTGATATGCTGTAACTGCACAGCCTAAAATCACACCCCATATACCATTGGCATACAGCAAATGCTAAATTTTGCATATGTGGTTTTCCAAAGACACACTTCAGGTATTGCGCTGTATTCGTTTCTTTGTTTAGATTCAGCACTAGTACACAAAGGACCAGATATCCAAAATGCATGCTATCTTGAAGGCATGAATACTCGTTAATTCTTATTTTCGGTAAATTAAACCATTCTGTGATGCCCTAAAAAGACTGACTTTAATTGGTATCAGTCAAGTCAAGGCAATTTTACTTGCATAGTACAATTCATACAGGGATAATTCAAAGTGCTTTACAGAAAAAATAGACACAGACAAGCTTTAATACAAAAAACATAAGTAAAATACAGTGTTAGTAAAATTTGTAGAGATAAGGTTTGTATTAAAGGCAAAGCGAGTAAGATGAGAATGTGTGTTTAGTATAGTGTGGTATATACAGCAGGGTTTGGCATGCACCCAGGCTTATTGCTAATAAGAAGGGAATGGTTGGTTGATGTGGCTTGATGGGAGACAGAGTGTAGGAGTCGTGCTGACTTGAAAATATTGTTAAAAAGGAGATAATCATAAACAATGACATAAAGAGGACAGTTTGGAGCAAAGGCTGGAGGACGAGATGAAAGCAGCAAATGCAGTGTGTGACATCTGGAAGAGGTTTTTGTGTATCCAAGCAAATGTGTGGCAGTATCCAGGTCTGTTTTTGTGCACTTAGAGTGGGTGTGTGTATATACTTATATGTGTGTGTGACTCAAGGCAGTGTATCAGGTCCATGGTCCCAGCACAAGCCTTTTGGGGTTTCCACATCTTGAATTTTAAGCAAATATTTGGAGGAGATCAAGAAATTGGAAAAGGGAATCACAGAAGGGGAGAAGAGCAACAGCGGGACAGAGAAGGCCTTGAACCTGGTGCTTTGCTATTGCTGGCATCTTCTCAAAGGTTTTTCTGTGAGACAAGGGGGCCAGCCTATGAGGATCAGCCTCTCTTGAACTTCTGCTTTTTAGGACCGGACCTTACCATATCATGTTTAGCAAAATCATGTTTCCAAGGCCTCTTTCATCCATTAAAGGCTAATGGCAATTTCCTGTAAAGTATAATTATCTCAGCTACAAACACATAAACCCCCAACTATAAAGTCTTTGTCATGCTCTCTAAACCACCAAAACATTTAGTTTTTACTGAGAATGATTTTCTAAGTAACGCTTTAAAGGGAGAGTGAAGATTTTATAAATAGGCTTCTATGATATACTTATAAATAGTGAGCAGTTGGAAATTGTCAGCCCACTCATTTTGGAGAAGCAGACAGGAGGAGCAGATGTTTAGTATTGTTGCCAATGGTCCTAATTGATATAGCCTACACTTTTATCAAACTACTCTCAGTTTAAATGTGTGTCATGAAGTTGGTTGAATGCATTTATTTTGACATATATGAAGGAAGGAGAGAGTATGGAGACCACACAGAAGCAAATCAAATAGATAGAAGGTTAAATATGGGGGTGGCATACAGGAAATAGAGGGCACATTACTGTATTGACCACACAGTGGGGGCGAGCTGGGCTCAAAACAGCCTTTTTTACCACACAGACGCTCCATTACTAACTCCTCTACATGGACTTGATACCAGCACTGTTTGAACTGGCTGAGACACCCAATGTACCCGGCTTATTATTTCAATACTTTAACCACAATTCAATTTGACTGTGCAGTTCCTTGGATGCGCGTGCGACTCTCACACCATCACACCAGACCATAATGTCACGCACTATCCATCAGGTTCTCCCGGAGCTTTGACAGGAACTGCTCATTCTCTATTAGAAATGTCTCACATGTGTTTGAATATGGTTTTTAAAGTTGAGCATAGACCAGCACTGTGGTTGGTTTTGGAGAAATGAGAGGAGGTGAACACTTCAGGGTGCACAGTGCAATAATACAGGTTATGGAAAAAAAGAATCAGTTGTTTGAAAAAATAAATACTGAAGAAACAAAACCTGAAAAAAAATTGGAGAACAGACATGCTGGTAATAATGGGGTAGTAGTTGTCTGAAATAATGTTGTTACTTGGAAATGTGTCAAAGGGCCACCGTGGGATCCTTAAAGTTGTGTGCAAACAGCATGAGGACTATACAGGGTATGGCCCAAAGCCACAAATTGAAGACAAATTTTTCCATCTGTCAAAGGATTATCAGGATAATGATATTACTACAACTTTGGCAAACTGACTTCTATCTCACTAATTGTTGTATTATTTTTCCAAAGTTATAAAAATAAATAATAGTAAGGCTCTGTATAAACCAGTGGGAGTTTCATTACGTTTGTCACTGAGTAGGCAAACTTAGCACTGCTGGAGAAGAAGTGCATTCCCGTTTCTTCAAACAGTAAACTTTATTTAAGTTGACCAAAGTGCTGCACACATTTTGAAATAAAAGGAGTAATATATGACATACATAAAGTATAACATTTCTGAATGATAAACTAGTTTATTTTCAATCTGAGCATTAATAAACATTCATAAAGAGGCCATTAACAGACGGATATTGTGTTAAAATTTTTAACACAAGCTCATCATATGACAACACAATGTTGGTGCACGTGGCAGAGTGGTTAGCACTTCTGCCTTACAGCAAGAAGGTCGTGAGTTCAAAACCCGGCCGACTCGAATATTCTCGGCTGACTCCGGTCTTTCTGTGAGGAGTCTGCATGTCCTCTACGTGTTACCGTGGGTTCTCTCCGGGTACTCCGGCTTCCTCCCACCGTCCAAAGACATGTATGTACAGGTTAATTGGCAACTCTAAAGTGTCCCTAGTGAATGAATGTGAGAGTGAATGGTTGTCTGTCAATGTTTGTCTCTATATGTTAGCCCTGCGACTAACTGGCCACTGTCCAGGGTGTACCCTGCCTCAGGCCCAAAGCTGCTGGGATAGGCTCCAGCCACCCGTGACCCCTAACGGGACAAAGCGGTAGAAAATGAATGAATGAATGAATGAATGTCCTTTCTGGGCTACCGTAGTGTTTCACGGACTGTTTTTCCTATGTACCTCCAGGTGTGTGCCGGTATCCTCTGGGTATGTCAGGAGGACAGATACAGGATGAGGACATCTCTGCATCCAGCCAGTGGTCTGAATCTACCGCTGCCAGATACGGCAGGTAAAGGCCGCACATTGACACACATATGCACACAATCACTGTTTCCTCGATAATGTGTTTGTGGGTGGTTTATGCTGCAAGGTGCCTGTTTATTTGCATTAATCCACAAAGCGGGGTATTAGTTTTGCTCATAGCCGCTTGATTAAGGTGTGTGTGTCGGCTGTAGAGCTTGGGTGGTCCTTACTAAGGACACGGGTAATGATGTAATATATGATCTCCCTCTCGCCCCTGCCAGATCTTAGCCCCAAATTAACACTTTAAGTTGAATTTACGACACAGGCTTTCACAAGTGTTTTCATAATGGTCTGAAAGTCTACCACAGGACTCACTTGTACTTTCCTCTCACCTTTCCTTCTCCATCCTGACCGAATTATTTTTGTGTTTCCTCATATTTCTTCTTTTAGGTTGGACTTTGAGGAGGCGATGGTGCGTGGTGTCCAGAGATAACAGTTGAGCCCGACAACCTGAAAGAATTCCTCCAAATTGACCTGAGATCGCTCCACTTTATTACTCTTGTGGGCACTCAGGGCCGGCACGCAGGGGCATTGGCAATGAGTTTGCACAAATGTACAAGATTAAGTACAGCCGCGATGGCAGTAGGTGGATTTCATGGAGGAACAGACAGGGCAAGCAGGTGCGTTCTCCTTTGTATTTGACCTTTATCCCACTGTACTGTCTTCTTACGTATTAAAATTGCTTCGATAATGTTTCTTATCTGTTATGCTTTGACTTTGCTATTAAGTAGACAATATTAAATGAGGTGTTAGGTCATGGTGTACTTTTCTCCTGCAGGTTATCGAAGGAAACAGAAACGCCTATGACATCGTTCTTAAGGATCTGGAGCCACCCATAATCGCCCGCTTTGTGCGATTCATGCCTGTCACTGACCACTCCATGAACGTGTGCATGAGAGTGGAGCTGTACGGCTGTGAGTGGCTGGGTAAGACACGGTGCACGTGAGAATGAATGTTTAGCAGAGGGAGTTTATTTGAATGTAACGTTCAGGTCGGTGAGTGCAAAGTGAATCTTACCTTTGAGCCCATAAAGATAAACTCAATTTTATATGGCCTTTCCATTACAAATACATAGCATCCACCGTTAATATAGACTACATAACTTATAATCAGCAGATTACTTCTATTTTTGCCCCTGAGTTATTACATTTTTGCACAAAAATATGTTTTCTTAACATTTGGTACTATCCTAAATAAGTAACAAAATCTTTATTGAAATGTTAACATTAATGACTTCTCTCTGGAAATTACATAATAAACCTTTAATGTTAAGTGAAGTCTTTGACTTTACAGATGGTCTCGTGTCCTATAACGCTCCAGCTGGTGAACAGATGACTTTATTGCGTACTCCTGTGTATCTCAATGACTCTGTCTATGATGGGGCTGTCATCCACAGGTGAGTCTATTTGTTTTTACATGTTACTTCTCTCTCTTCACAATGATATTTCTTAAGAGTTATTGGAACTCTTTTTCTCATTGTATTGTTGCCTGTCACCATAGCAGTATGTTTGTTAGGGTTTCACAGTGGTTAGTGGTAATTTACTGTTAGGCAATCGGGGAATAAACCACACACAAAGAATTGAAGCCCCAGAACAAATCCTTTCTGTTTGTTGACAGCAGTGTTTGGATGGTGGTGTTGTGGTGAATAATGTCCTCCGTGACACTGCTTCAGGCTCAAGGAAACAGCGGGGATGGAAAATAAAAATGGACCATTTTAGAATTACAGCCAAAATCTTTTATGTGACATTTGGCTATGTGATGCTGCCACCTAGTGTTGACAAGTTGCTCCGTTAAACCTCAGAGAAGACAGATGATGAATGAAAGGCAAATTTTAACAGAGTCTTTTTGTTTTTCAGTATGACAGAGGGCTTGGGGCAGCTCACTGATGGAGTGTGCGGCTTGGATGATTTTACAGTCAGTCAAGTCTATAATGTTTGGCCGGGTTATGACTATGTGGGCTGGAAAAATGAGAGCTTTACTAATGGATATGTTGAAATCATGTTTGAGTTCGACCGCACACGAAACTTTACCTCCATGAAGGTACTTTTTTTTTTTATAATACACACTAATATGTTTTTTTTATTATTATTATTTTTTTCCTCACAACCAAAAAAAAACTTTGTCTTGTGCCTTATCTGTATCCAGGTCCACTGCAATAACATGTTCTCGAAGCACGTAAAAGTCTTCCGTCAGGTTGTGTGTTATTTCCGCTCAGAGTCAGACTGGGAGCCCTCGCCGCTGAGCTTCAGACCTGTGGAGGACGAGAAGAACCCTAGTGCCCGCTTTGTCACGGTCAACCTGGCCCATCACATGGCCAGTGCCATTAAGTGCCAGTTCTACTTTTCTGACGCTTGGATATTATTCAGTGAGATCACCTTTCAGTCAGGTACAGAGAAAAAATTGTGCAAAATCTGTGCTTTCCATTATTTCTAATGTCATACTAGAATTCTTTTTATTTCCAATTTCAGATACAGCTATGTACAACACAACACCGGTTCCCACCAAGCCAGGGTCACCAACTAATCTGCAACCAGGTATAAATACAAATGGTTATACTTTAGCATGTAAGTCAATACATTAACTTTAATATGAACATGATTATTTTCAGCTGAAGTAGTAATATCAGTACATTTGCATGCAATTTTACTATTTTTAAAGTTTCTTTGTGTTTGCCTCTCAGAAGATGACCCCACCCACAAAGTAGATGACAGCAACACTCGCATTTTAATCGGTTGCTTAGTGGCGATTATTTTCATCCTTATAGCCATCATTGTCATTATCTTATGGCGCCAGGTGTGGCAGAAGATGTTGGAGAAGGTTAGCTCATTCCTGGCTTATGAAGTCAATGATATCCACATAACACCTTCCTCTGAGGTGTCATGTGTTTTCCCTCATCCTAAATCATTTATTCTAGGCTTCTCGTCGGATGCTGGATGATGAACTAACTGCTCGTCTGTCAATACAGAGTGAGACGTTTGCTTTCTACCACAACAACCCCCAGTCAAGTACAACCAGCGAGCAGGAGTCCAACTCCACCTACGAGCGTATCTTCCCTCTCGGCCCTGACTACCAGGAGCCCTCACGTCTCTTATGTAAACTGCCTGAGTTTGCACAGACCTCTGAAGAGCCAGGTACGTTATTATCTCTGAATGGAAATATAGATAAGTGAACTCAAATGATAAATCCATTAACTGTGTTATGTTGCAGCTTCTTCCAGCACAGGAGCATCTAAATCTACGGCATCAACTGTAGCTCAAGATGGAGTCCCTCACTATGCAGAGGCTGACATTGTAAACCTTCAGGGCGTGACTGGAAGCAACACATATGCCATTCCTGCAGTCACCATGGATCTCTTGTCAGGAAAGGAGGTTGCAATTGAAGAGTTTCCCAGAAAATTGCTGACATTCAAGGAAAAGCTAGGAGAAGGCCAGTTTGGAGAGGTGGGTTCGCTTTACTGGTGTTTTTAAGTTTTAGTCTGCTTATTATTAATCTTTTACTTAACCTTCTCCTGTTAGGTGCACTTGTGTGAAGCAGAGGGAATGCAAGAATTTATGAATAACGAATTTAAGTTTGACTACCCAGAAGAGCAGCCAGTTTTAGTGGCTGTGAAGATGCTGCGCTCAGATGCTAACAAAAATGCAAGGTACTTGTTTTGGCAACTCAATGTTGAGTTTTTGTGGCTGTTCACTAACTTGAGCTTTTTGCTTTTAGAAATGACTTCCTGAAAGAAATTAAGATTATGTCCCGTCTGAAAGATCCAAACATCATTCGGCTGCTGGCTGTTTGCATCTATATTGATCCTCTGTGTATGATCACAGAATACATGGAGAATGGAGATCTTAACCAGTTTCTATCACGACATGAACCAGAGGGACAGCTTGCTTTGCTCAGCAATGCGCCCACAGTCAGGTAGGTTGATAGAAATAGTTACTACCAACATGTTTTACCTCTCCAGTCTTATTGTAGTGGCTCGTCTTTGCTCCACAGCTTTGAAAATCTGTGTTACATGGCTACTCAGATAGCATCAGGAATGAAGTATCTGTCGTCCTTGAACTTTGTTCATCGAGACCTAGCCACACGAAATTGCTTGGTGGGAAAGAACTACACTATAAAAATAGCTGATTTTGGCATGAGCCGAAACCTATATAGTGGTGACTACTACCGCATCCAGGGCAGAGCTGTCCTGCCCATACGTTGGATGTCCTGGGAGAGCATCCTGCTGGTAACAGCTTCTGCTTTACTGAAAATACTACAATATTTCATTTTATCAGTCTCAAAGGTTTTTTTGTCCTGTGCAGGGGAAGTTTACCACAGCTAGTGATGTATGGGCCTTTGGTGTGACCTTGTGGGAAATACTTAATTTCTGTAAAGAGCAGCCGTACTCGCAGCTCACTGACGAGCAGGTTATAGAGAACACAGGCGAGTTTTTCAGGGACCAGAAAAGACAGGTCAGTGCATTCAACCAATATATTGAACAGAGACTTCAACCTCCTGTAAATCTAATGCTGTCATGTTGTACTCCATGTGGTGTAGATCTACCTGCCTCAACCTGTGCTGTGTCCAGACCCACTTTACAAGATCATGCTGAGCTGCTGGAAGAGGAACACAAAAGAACGGCCATCATTTCAAGAAATACACAGAGACATACAGGAAAAAACATTTTTAAGTGTTGAGGGCAGTGTTTAAGACAATGATGCCCTGTTTGGATGGTCCAGGTTTAATCTAACAATTTTCAGCATAAAGACTCCAGCTGCAACTTGGGAAACACTGTTTGATGGACGAAAATGGCATGTGCATGTCAGATTGAGTTTCATCAACATCGTCTCAATGAACAAACAGGCCATTATGAGGACATCTATTTTATGGAACATTAAATACACCAAAACAACATTTGAACCATGTTAAGGAAACCAAATTTTAATGTAGCAACTACCATACTGCACTTTTTGAAATTTTATTTCAATTTAATTGTGTGTTTCTGATGTTACAATTACATTTTATACCATGGAAGACTGCTTGAATGTAGAATGAGTGCAGGAAAAATAATGTTGCTTTTATTTCAAGTACTTCATCTCAGTTTCTCACAGACTGCACATTCAACAGAAAACATCTGTGACATCTTCTTGCAGTAATTTGATGTGTATGTGACTGTATTTTCACTAGACAAAACTCTAATATCAGTATTTGTCACAAATATTTATATATGTTTATATTTGTTGATTATAATTTGATTATTTGTTGATTTATGTTGTTTTTGTTGATTCATTTGACATGCTCTAATAGAAGAGATTAATACTATTGTTTTAATTATTGTTTTTCCTTCTTTAGTCTTGACATACAGACCATATACATTTTCTCACATCATATTTCAAAAGGTGCTTATTAGGAAGCTTGATTCTTGCAATGAAAGAAGCTGAAAGGAATCGAAATGAGTAATTGTTTGATTAGTACAGACATCCAAGTCGTATATCTAGCTTTATTCTGTGCATATTCTGTTTATATTTTAACCCACACACTGCATATCACTGTTTTATCAGGTAAACGGTCACTCCCCTCGGCCCTAACAAATTCATTGGTTTAAATGGCATTTTCCTTACCATTATCCTGTTACAAATGAAATGCAAAGAATATAGATTGTCTATAGGTTTGTACATTGACAGAACCCAAATAAAACGGAGCTGAACTATTTGAGTTGAAGAGTTGTTATTTATTTAGTAGATAATGAATGTATTATTCATTCAGGTTACAGTGGCTGTGAATGTGGCCTCGCTGACTGGAGGAGTGGCTGGGAGCTTCTGTAGTATCCAATCCCAACACAGGAGGAGCCCAGGATTTTTCAACAACATTATACAAATGAGACTTGGCTCAAGATAAGTTACTAGTTGCTTCTCTTTCTGTTTTCTTGTTGATTTAATCCAAGAGGATGCCTCAAGTTATTTTGGTTACAGGAGCAAATAGGTAATTAATACTTTTATTATTCACACTGTCAATTTAAAAAGTTAACATTTCACATAAACAGGTTGATGACTTCAAGAAATGTCTGCTTTACTGATTTTGGCTCATTCAAACCTGAGATGATCACAGTATTTTTTTTTTAAATAAATGACTGTTTTGACCACATTTCAATCACAGTACATTTGTTTACATTTCTATTATTGTTGTAGCCCTGTTGTTACATTGCAGTGTGTGGTTATTCTTGTAGTGGCGTTGGCCTGGCCCTGTGTAAGAGGCTCCTGTCTGAAGACACTGAGGGTATCCAGCTGTGTCTGGCCTGCAGGAACATGCAGCGGGCCCGGACTGCCCGCTCGTCCCTTCTCGCCTCTTACCCTTTGGCCCATGTGGACATTCTGCAGCTGGACACCAGCCGTATCTCTTCAGTGATCAGTGCTGCAGAGGAGTTCAAGCGCAGGTGGGATAGGAAGCAAAGATACATCTAGCATATGAATACTTGTTGTAGTTGTGAGTAAATGATCCTAGGTTTAAATTGTGCAGGTATAACAGGCTGGACTACCTCTACCTGAACGCAGGCATCATGCCAAACCCAAAGGTTCACAGCAAAGCTCTTTTCAGAGGCCTCTTCTCTGGGTAGGCTTGTTGAGTTCATAAATGTAACAATACACAATATTAGACATTCTCCTGGCTTCCTCGTGCAATCGGGAAATGTCTTCTGTCTCTCAGATGGTCTGTTATGTTCTGTAACTACTCTTTGTAAAACTATTTTGTAGATCTCATGGATCAATCTGCATGTAGCATTTGCATACCACTTATGCACATCTTGACCTTGGTAACTAGCTCAAACCTTTCTCGGGTTTACTCCCTGTGCTCTAAGTGCCATATAAAATCCATTCTGACTTTCCTCGTGGCCTCCCAGTAGTCTGCATACTACTGTGTCATCTCTCTTCTAAGAAATAAATGACAATAATATCAATAAATATAAATTTAGTGTTGGTGTCAGAAGTGGGATACATACTCAGATGGCTGACATGTATAAAAGTATTTTAGAAAACCTATTCATTTAATTCCCTATACTTCTCCTTATGGATGGCTTGAGCCTATCCCATCTGTTTAGGGTGTGAGGGAACATTCAAAAACAATCACCAGCTAATGCCAGTATTGACACATGAGCAATTTAGAACCATCAAACACATGCCTTGTGCTTGTAATGCATGTCTTTGAAAATCTGTAGAAAGAATACACCCACAGTACAGGGGAACATGCAAACTCCATATATAACATAGTTCAAGTATATACATATGTTGTTTTGTTCTTATAATAATGTATGTATGTAATACTTGCAGCAAAATCATTACCATGTTTTCCACTGGAGTAGGATTTCTAACCCAGAAGGACAGCATTACCCCTGATGGCTTTCAAGAAGTGTTTGCAACAAACCTCTTTGGTCACTTTCTATTAGTGAGTCAACTCTAAATTTCCTTCTTTAATTATAATTTCTATTTCTAGGCATGTGCCAGAATTTTACATTGAGTTCAGAGATATTAATTCCTTGAGGCTTTTGCTCTTGAAATGTATATTGACACTGGATCTTCACGTCACTTAGCAACAAGGCTTTTTAAAAATGAATGAGACATAGACAACTGTCCCAGCCGTAAGGTCACTGCAGAGTATTCTGCTTACAGGGTGATTACAGACGTATCCTCTGTGTTAAAAGCCAACAAAGAGAAACAGCTATGTAGGCTTTTGTGCAGTATTCAGAAGTATACAATAACTCCTTCTTGAAAGACTTGTTGATAATTATTTGGTTTGATGTAATTAAAGATAAATAAATTGTGCATTCATTTTTGCATAGTTACTACAATTACTATAATTGTTTTATAAAAAAAACTGTACTGTTTAGCGATAAACTTAATGTTTCAGTTTATTTGATTTGCTATGTATGTATTTCTGTGTTCCAGTTCAGGGAGCTAGAGCCAGTCTTGTGCCAAGGTAATCAGACTTCACAGCTGATTTGGACTTCCTCCAGTAATGCCCAACGCTCAGCCTTTGACCTTGAAGACATCCAACACAAAAGAGGTTGTGAACCTTACAGCTCCTCCAAATATGCCTCAGACCTGCTCAGCCTGGCACTCAACACACATTACAACCAGCAGGTCAGCCGACTGGTTTCCCATGCGGTTTGCCTTTGCCTCGTAAAGTGACTGACCTCCATGTGTTGTTGTTGTTGCCTTCCAGGGTCTGTACTCCTCTGTGATATGTCCAGGCTTTGTCATGACAAACCTGGTATATGGTGTTCTGCCATCTTTTCCAGCATTCTTCTGGACACTGCTTTTGCCTATCTTTTGGCTTGTGAGTGTGTGACATCATTTAAATTAGTAAGGCTTGTTTGGGAGTGAACAGTGAAATAACATTTAATTTCTCTTATAAAGATAAGAATGTTTACCAATACCTTCACCCTGACACCTTATAATGGAGCAGAAGCTCTGGTAGGTCATTTTAAATGTACATAATACAGATTCATTAGGCAGTGTTACAGTATTTGTTTTCCACTTTAGTTTTGGCTGTTTAAGCAGAAACCCGAATCACTTGACCCTTACTACAAGTACCACAGCTTAACCACTGGGCTTGGATATACTTACACACAACCCCGGAAAGTAAGGCAAGCAACGCTTAATCACACAGTAATGTTTGACTGAAGGTTTATTAATGTTACATTCTTTCACAGATGGATATTGACCTGATAACATCAGAGGCTCTCTATGACAAACTAATGCAACTAGAAAAGGAAGCAAGGAAGAAGCTGATGGATAAAACAAAAGGGATCCCAGCATGTCAAAAGTCTTGTGTTATCTTAAATTAGCTTATACCAGAATTAATTAACAACTAACAAAAACTTTAAAAGATTTCTTCAGCCCGCAACTAATAGAAACTTTTTACACTGTCTGTATTGGGCAAAATAAAATGTACATTTTAAAGTCCTATAACGCACCTAGGGTTGTTTCTTCTCATTTGCTTCAGTCAGTCCACTTCAGTGTATGCAGTCAACATCCTGACTGGCAACAATCTGTTTTTTAATCCCATGTTCCTCATGATAAAATGCAGTGCAGTCTGTGAGCAGGCTGTCATCCCAGAAGTTGACATATGTCTCGGCATTGTATGGAGGAGCCGTCGGATGTTTGCTACATCTGGGTGGCGCTTGTGGTGCACACAACCAGGAATTGTCCCCGTGTTGCGCTGCATACTTGACGGGATCGCATTCATTCTCAGCTCCGCTCAGTTTCGGGTTACAAAAAGCCCAGACCATTCCGCAGAAATAGACAAAAAAGGCGCCCATTACCATCACCATGAGTGCATATGACTCTATCATGGCTTTAATGACTGGAGAAGGCATTTTTTTGATGACTGCGTTTCCACGAAGAGTTCAGGAGTGGCTCTTGGTGCCTGTGGCGTCTTGTGAGCTGCTGTGCATATGCATTACTCACAGTGTGAAATAAAAGTATCCTGCTTCTTGAATCACAATATAACAGTCTAAGTACTTGTCTAATTCTATTAAACAAAGGAAATACATTTAAAGATATGGGCAAAACTTTTTTCTTTTATTATATTTTGTCAAATTTTTTATCAGCTTTTTCTGTTAAATACTTTAGCATTCTAGTCACTTTTTATTTTTGTAGACTGTGTATAATGTTGCATTCAGTTAAATGGGCTGTGAATGTTCAGCTAAAGAAAATGAAAGTAAGTAGGTATTTGTAAAATATTGAGTACAATGATTTAGTAAGATAAAACCAAGTTTATCAACCCCTGCAGCCACTACTCTCAGAATATCCGCAGCAGTCAATGATAGAGACATGCTGGACTTTTATTTGATTTAGCTTGACAAGATTTCATTGTTAGTCTACTATCAAATCTGTAAAGTTTTTGGATGAATCTATATTTACCTAACTTACACAATGACAGGGTAAGACACAACCGTTAGATGTAGATATTAGCCACGACTAAGCCCCGATAGTGACTAGGTTAAAAAAATAGTCTGTCAGACAATTCAGATGCACCTGCTGTTTTCTTTAAAGTTTACAAAAACTTAGACTGTGATAAACTGTATAGTAGCAGAGAAGGTTTATCTCGTAACTAGATAAAGTGACAATATAATTAAGCACAGTGACAGCACTAAAGCATATCCATGCGCTGAACCCAGGCTTCTCTAAAAAGTTGCAACCAACCTATTGTATGCGATTCCTCCCATGCCTGACTTTACAAACGCTAAAAATAGTGGTACTGTGGGTAAAGTAGTTTTACACTTGCCTGCAAGCAATTTATTCTCATTGGGTCGCACTACTAAAGAACTACACACCCCGCCCGCGCCACAGCCAGTGTCCCGGATGTCTATCGCACCGGAAGAGAAGCGGGTCCTTTTCCCAGCCATCTTGTGGCTTCATCTAGCGAAGTGTTCGCACCAAGCCTCGTAGAATCGGAGGAAAATCCTGCTGAAGGGGCGCCATCATGCCCGTACAAATGCAAGAAGGTTTTGGCTGTGCTATAGCCAATCGGTACGACCAATTATTTGACGATGAGTCGGACCCTTATGAGCGGTTGCAGCAGGCCGAAGTCAAGAAGAAGAAGGAGGCTGCTGCTCCTGCCGCCAAGACCACAGCACAGGCGGCAAAGCAGCCCAAAAAGGAGTCCCAGAAAGAAAGGAAGAATCCACTGACTGACAAGAAGGAAGAGACACAAGCCCCCGTCCCACTCAAGAAAGAAGGTAATATGAATGTTTGCGTCTAACCCGCCTATAGCACTTTAGCTTCCACAGGCTAAAGTAGGCACACTAGCGCTCGTTTACATGCCCCGTGACATGAGGTCCGCATGGCCACTATTGTGCTCCTGTGGGCTGTCATTCACTAGAACAATAACTATTGCACAAACAGAGTTAAATTCAAATACGAGTGGCTAATTTTTTTCATGAGGAACAGTTTCTATGCCAACTCGTTTAGGCTTCTGTCCTTGCAGGCCTTGCAAACGCGGCTGAACTAAAGGCAGAATCGCTTAAAGCTGTTAACATGGCTTATGCCAAATAGTAGACTTTTGAAACCAGTTATCCCGTCCTTCCGAATGGTTTTTACTTCTTATTTTTTTTCCCCAAAACTGGAAAGGCAAAGCCAAACGATTACTTAAGCTAGCTGTTAAAGACAGTAAATACCCGTAATGTAAGTGTGCATGTGTTTGGGCCTACAAACAGATGTTTTTGTCAGCAGTCAACCCTCGTTGTGTCTCAGATACGGACCTCGTGGTTTCTTGCGGGGCGTGTTAAGCCTCTTCCCATTGG
Organism: Neodontobutis hainanensis; assembly: GCA_024349245.1. Taxonomy (NCBI): domain Eukaryota; kingdom Metazoa; phylum Chordata; class Actinopteri; order Gobiiformes; family Odontobutidae; genus Neodontobutis; species Neodontobutis hainanensis. The sequence continues at coordinate 5,064,721 of JALDNG010000022.1, read as the reverse complement.
CCCTCATGCATGCTGTCATTTTATCTAAACGTCAAGTAGGCCTACGCGGGAATTTAGTGCTACATCATTTTCAACATCCTACTTTACGAACTGATGGTGTAGTTGGCCACTTTGAGCGTGTCAGTTGCCCAGTGGGTCATATCTGTAAAGTTGAGAGAAGATGAGACAGGTGGTAAGACTTTAGCACAACCAGCTGCTGTAGTGAGTAAAGGGTGGCTATTTTGGTAGCTGGTGAGTTGGGTAATGGGTGGGACTTGTGTCACATAAGGCCACTGGCAGAAATCCATTAAAAAAACCTGTTTTCAGATATACACCTGTCTATAAAATTATACTGGGAATTTATCGCAATCCCTCTATGGACAATAAAGATGAACTGAGGAAATGCAAGATGAGAAGACTAAAACATCTTTTTGAATGCTCCACTTTTCCAGTTTTGGCAGAACAAAAATATTCTTGTCTGATGATCAAAAGCAGGTCCTATCAAAGCTGATTTTTCCCATGTCTTTGATCTGGTCAAATCTAGGTGCTGGCATGAGGAGAATGGGCCGAAAGCCAGAGGGTGATGGCCCCAGACCACAGGGTGGCCAAGGAGAGGGTCGTCCTCCCACAGACAGAAGACCAGTCGACAGACGGCCACCTCGTCGCTTTGAGAAGACAACTGGTGAAGCTGGCGAGAAGCCTGAAGGAGGAGACTTCTCTGTGGAAAAGTGAGTTTGACTGACGGACAATTAAGGAAAATGTCATTATTAAAATAGAAACTGACTACATCATTCGAAATGATACCAAATGTTTTATGTGTGAGGCTCTGCATCATATACACGTAGAAGGCAATAATACAAATGAGAATGTATGTTCTACGCACATACATGCTGAAAGACATCACTCTGTGAAAGTAGCCACATTGCGCGTAAGTAAGTCGTGTTCACTAGATCTTCTTGGTTCTTTGCTGTAGACCTGCTGGTGACAGACCCATGAGGGGACGTGGCGGTGGCAGAGGAGGAGCTCGTGGAGGCAGAGGACGCGGCATGGGTCGTGGTGACGGCTTTGATTCTCGAGGAAAACGTGAATTTGATAGACACAGTGGCAGTGACCGATCGTAAGCACTTGTGGCCTTATTTTGGAATGCTTTTATTTGTGTGATCTTGGCTAAAGCAAATGTTGTTTCAGTAGTCTGAAAGGTGAAGAGAAACGTGGTGGAAGTGGATCTCATAATTGGGGCACCGTCAAGGATGAACTAAAGTGAGTTTAGATGTACAGCAACATTTGAAATTATGTTGCTGGAGTTGTTACAGAGCAGCTTTAGATTTAACACTATAACATAATATGATTTATAACGACTGTCTTTGCAGTGAGCTTGACCAATCAAACCTTACTGAAGAGAACCCTGAAACTGAGGAGCATCCACCTGCTGACTCTGAGAACAAGTAATTTTTTTAAGTGTCCTGATTGGGAAAATTGGTCTGATCTGACAAGTCTTTGTGTTACTAACCCTCAGCATATTTTAATTGCATTTATTGAAGGGAGAATGAGGCAGAGGAGGTAAAGGAAGAAGGCCCCAAGGAGATGACCCTTGATGAATGGAAGGCTATGCAAGACAAAGAACGTGCCAAAGTGGAGTTCAACATCCGCAAGGCCAATGAGGGAGCTGACTGGAACAAAGGATTTGTGCTGCACAAGTCTAAGGCTGAGGATGTGAGTCAGAAGTTTACTTGTGTCTCAGGAATAAAATAAAGTGTCAGATTTAGCCTTCGAGATTATTTTGGGCTGACAAGCATGTTGTTACTGAACTGTAGACCTAGAGAATAAACTCGGTTTCATGTTTTGTTTTTACTGTTACAGGTTAAGAAGGGTGATCTGATCGAGCCTGAAGCTTATGATAAGGTATGACCCTTATGTGTGCCTGGTATAATAAATTTAACACTGCCATACAATTTCTAGCCTTTCCAACCATCTTGAGTATTTTTCTATTCTATACAAAGTATGGCCATGATGTCACATTTCAAGTTTTATTTCAGGTTGAGGATGAGCACCACTTAAGGAAACCAGCAAATGACATTACGACTCAGCTGGATATCAACTTTGGAGAGCTTGGACGTCCTGGCCGTGGGCGTGGCGGACCTCGTGGGGGCCGGGGAGGTCGTGGACGTGGGGAAGCCACTAGGCCTCCTCCTCGTGGAGGAAGGACGGACAGGGTAAATAAACACATAAGTAATGTGTAGTTATGGCAATTCTGTCTTGTATGAAGTTACTGTATGATGATTGTAATGTGTATATATATTTTTCCCCTACCAGTCATCTGCTTCTGTGCCCAATGTGGACGACCCAGAGGCCTTCCCAGCCTTGGGTTAGACCCACAGGAGCCACCTGAGCACCTCCACTACGAGGCTTGCATGTTCCTGGATCCTTCAGCAAAATGAAATGATGGAGAAGACTGTCATTAACTGTGGCACTCAAATGTGAGAACTGAGTTTTACTTAATAAAAACAAAACGAAGATGGAAAAAAAAAAACCAAATTACAAAAAAATCAAAAAAGAAAAGGACTTCTTGCTACTCTGGAGCAGCTTTATTGGTAGAGGTTTTGTACTTTGAAACAAAGTAGCAGGGATGTTTTCATACAGTATTCTTTTCAGAGGTTATGCATTGTCCATTTTTGTACTTGCTGCTTGAAAATATGCATTTGAAATGTAAGCATAGAGTATTTTAAGCTTGGTGTGTGCGCCATTGCTTTCTTGCTTTACAATAGGCACTGTGGAGCTGCAGCCCAAACGTCTAAGCATTGCCACACCAGGCATTTCTGAAGTTCGAGCTTCACTCAGAGATTTATGAATTTTTTTTTATTTTTTTTTTCTTTAGCACTGGGATATTATTTTATATTTTATACAGGAGGTCTTCTATGATCTTCATCCTGTAAATTGAACTATTTTCATAAATTCTTTAGAGACTGTATTTCACATTGTGCAAAATAGAATATACTTTGATCTATGATCGAGTGTTGTTGCCTACTGTTGAATACATTAATGCAATCTTATTTTTATTTTTTTTGTATGAATAAGAACATTAGGTCACTTTTCAGGAACGCAAGGTCATTAACTAAATTGATTCTGATCCTGAGACCACTGTCTAATGGATAAAGGTTCCTGTATTATCTGGGTTGCGTATAGGGTGCCCATTTCATCCATGAGTGCAAGCCATGTGCAGGTCAAATAATGCCTTGTCTTTACATTAATGAATGATAATGGTGGTGAGGTGGTGTCCTTTATTGTTTACACACTCCACTCATGCATCCTTTCAGATGCCCAGCTTCACTTTCTGCAGTCTGTTCTGTGCATACCTTCGATTCAGCCCTGTAGCTTCCACAGTGGCGTCACTGCATAATTGCTCTGAAAGAAATACAGTTGTTCATTGTGTGGAACAACTGAAGTTCTCTACACGTGTGAATTCTAACCCTGCTATTAGAGGCCTCTGTCGGTAAATAAAGATGGTCGATACATATTTTGCACTGACTCTTCTGTATTCTCTGTGAATTGTATGCATTTGCTTTCATCTAAATCAGTGATTCTTAAACAATTACATTAAGTACCACCTCAAGTGTTTGACTCTTTGAGTACCACCTGCTCTTCTGTTATATTACTAGTCATTTATAGTGTATTATATATGTATGTTATGTGTATATATATTATATAGTGTTCAGTAACTTATACATACAGCAATTTCTAGGGGGTCAGTTTGATAACTTTTTTTTTTTTTTAAATCTCAAAACTGAGTACCACACAAGAAAGTCCTTGTACACCAGCTTGTGAACCACTGATATAAATGAATTGATTACTGCATTTCAGTTATTCTTTATGGGAGCAAGGTAAAATTTATTGGCATGCTATTTCTCCAAACAAAACCACTCACTCACTTTAGCTGGAGTGTTAGTGTGTACAGAGACTGAAATGTTAATGCTTAATAATTTATGTGACAAAAGCACTATGATTGTACACCATGAGGAAGCAAGGAGGTAGTTAAGGCATATCTGCTAAAAACAAAAACACAAAAGCACTTAGCAACATAACCCATAACTATACACGTAGTTTGAGATAATTTCCAAAACAAGCCTGTTTTTTCAAATGTCCAGTCGGCATTGTCCACTTGTTGCATGATCATCTTAAGACATCAATCACACTGAATTAAGAACTCACTGCCGCCAATTCTGACTGCATCCAGAGTCAACTTTGCTCCAAAATCCACTTTCTCAATAAAGATATTGTGACTAGGAAAAAAGCACGGTATGTCCTCTGTTTCCTCCTCAAACTCCTCTGTCTCGTGTGAGGAAATGTAATTTTCAGTCACGTTTGTCTCCAGAGAGGTGTGAGTATTGTCCGAGCTGTCCGAGTCGTGGGAGAAGCTCTTGATGTACGTGGTCAGTGGGTAAACCAGTGACGAGGGCTCTGAGTGTGAGCTTTGTCGGCCTGAGGACCGAGCAGCAAGGAGACGTCTGTAGTTGTGAAGTTGTCTCCGCTCTGCTTCGGCAGCTCCTGGATATCTACAAGTATCGGATCCTCTTCCTCATACTCCGTCACAGTGGAGTTACTTAGCTGCACCTGGAGCTCCACCTTGCCCTGTTGGATGGACAATGAGGATGGACTATGTTTATTTGTATTATTTTAACCATGTTTACTTGTTATTGTCATGTCATTACAATACCTTCTCGTGTATGCACTCTTTTGCCCATTTGCTATTCGCAGGGTCTGGAATAACATCAAGCATGAGACACTGGAAATACACCCAAAACCTAAAAGGGGGAATAAGAAGCAGATTAAAGTACTTTGGTAACATGTGATGCACAATGTTTGATATTAAAATGTTCTTTAAACTGTACAGTATTAGTAAGTCAAATATAGAGCCCAGTTGCAAGAAGCATGTTCTGGTGCATTTTCTGTCTCAAAAAGGTGGTTTGGTTTTGAACTGGTTTTAAATGCAATGGTAACTTACACTACAGGGCTACCCAGCTCCAGAACAAAAACAGCAAACCCAACAACATGAACTGTGAATATTTCTGTTTTATCCTAACTATAAACCTAAAAAAAAATTGGCATTGGTAACGGTCTCTTTCACTGAAGAGGAGCCAAGGGTTCTCACAGTAACTTAGAAGATTATAGAAAGCTATAAGACTAAGACTAATAACTAAGACAATTCAGGTAGGGTTGTACATGTTTGCATATCTGAACACTTTATAAGTCAACAACTAGTCCTATTTTGATGGATTTTTGTGAAAGTCTAAGCCAAATTGCGCCGGGCCTTTGGGGGTTAAGTTTGCGGTCTTCCAGTTAGGCGTTACTTGGTCAGAACAAAATGGAGCGGAAGAGGCAGTGACACAGACAAAAGGTATCGAGGAAGATTGTTTGTTTTGATCATGTGCAAAAGATATTTGCATTTGGCCCATGGCCCGGTAATACATTTCTGTTTTGGCCGAGGTAAAAAGTTCTAGAGAGCTATGTATGTGGCAAAAAAAAGGAATTCCATAGAGACCATTGTTGAAATAATTATTGTGTTTGGATCACAAACGAGACGACGGAGACCGTACATGGTAAATTTAGGATTGGAAGACCAGTTTAATTTTTGCAAGAATGAGGCAAATCACCATGTACCATTGTTGCATGTTGTCTGATTTGTTTCATTCTTGCAAGAATTAAACTGGTCTTCCAATCCCAAATTTACCATGTACAGTCTCCGTCGTCTCGTTTGTGATCCAAACACAATAATTATTTTAACATTTTGGCGCCCAACATGGGGCCCCAATATTCTGCTTCTGTGTTTCCATTTTCTTTTCAACAAATAAGCCTGACTTGCGCGTAGTAAATCTAAAACTGCGTTGTTCAAACGGACCAGGTTCCACATGGGTCACGGGACAGTGACGGGGCCATCACAAAAGAGGGACGGACACCTGCTACAAAACGGACTATTGGCTTTCGATTAAGGTGTGTAAAATACTAATTTAAAGGTCGCATAAAACGGGGGACGAGTAGAAAATAGCCCGCTTACAAGTATGTGTTTTTAGTCAAGATCTATTTCAACAAAAAGTGAGACTAAGCAAGTAAATTAGTTTAAGCTTAAATGTGTTTCTAGTCAAGATCTATTTCAACAAAAAAGTGACACTAAAACAGGTAATGTAGTTTAAGCAAACAAACTGTCTTTCTTAATACTTATACAGTCTGTGAGAAGATTTTAATAAAAAACTCAGTGTCACGTTAAAAGAAGTAAAACTGCGTTGGACGCAGAAGAATATAAATGTACCTAAAATGAGTAAGAAAAAAAAAAGTATGAATGTGTGTGATTGTGTTTGTTACAACAGTAACAGGCTTGTTATTTTAAAGAAAAAAACAACAAACACTAAAGTGGGAGCTAAACAAAAAAAGTAAGTCCAAAACTGTAAATAAATTATGAAAAGTGCATAAAAACCTGATAACACTGACAAAATATATATTTTTTTTACAACTGCTTTCTCCTGTGAGCCTCTGGGTCTCTGTCTCCCTCAACAGCATCATGCCTCTCAAGGACAGCCACTGAACGTCCCACAACTGTCTACCCCCCCGACACACTCTTCCAAACCACCCGCTCCACCAAGGCCTACAAGAAGCTGCCCAGCGCGCAGCGGATCAGACACAGAAGCGGTAAGATACAGAAACACATTTTTAAATGTAATATAATATGCACTAAATTTAACAAAAAAAAGGCATTTCTCAATGACGTGAAGCGTAAAATGAATACTGATTATGTTGTATTTCTCCGATGAAAATGCACAATTCCCATGGTCACCAAAGCGGGTGAGGCCGGGAGAGGTGGACGTGGTGGGGGTGGAGGTGACAGAGAGGACGACATGTCTGCAGCGTGACAAGGGCCAGAGCAGGAGCAACACTGACCAACACGACCGGACATCAAGAGTTAAGTCATGTACACACACCACATGACACACACACATAGTGCTAATTAAAAAAAATAAAAAAAAAACACACACACAAAGACAGACCATGGAAGTGAAGACAGAAGTACAGAGTGTCCCTGGACAGTGATTAGATGTAGTGCAAAGTGATGTCTTTGTATTGTTTGGATTAGCCTGGCGCCAGGAGATACAGCTATAGACATTAAGTCATACTTGTATGTGGATAAGCATATGAACTGGAGCATAAGTGAGAGCATAATAAATAATATACAATTACTATGACAACCATTGTTTAAGAGAATCATGTATTTTGCTTTAACTGCATTACAGGAGGCTGTATGTTTCACTCTTTGAATGAAGAGCAAAAAGCTTTAAAAAATGGTAATTTATTTGGAAATTGTTACCTTTGTTTCACTGCTGAATTTTGACACACACAGAAGAAAAGCAGCAGGATCAGAACCAGGACTCCAAACATCAAGAGCAGCTGAGAATCCTCTGCAAAGGTTAAGGAGATGGTGCTAAGTCACAGCATTTCGATAAAAAAAAAACTCAAAAGACACAAGCAGATCTTACTGAAGTGTTGTAAAATACGTATTGACTACTTGTGTTATGTATTAACAGTATTTTATAATAGCTCAAATATACAATATAGAACTAGTCTTTGTCATTCTGCAAAAGAACAAAACAAAAACAAAGCTGTTAGATTCATCCGTAGGTAAAGGAATCCCAAATTCTCCTTACGTTCGATGAGGATCTTGATCGTTTCACCTGCACGGCCTTCTCCTTGAGCAGTAGAAGCAGTCATCCATACACTGTAGGCAGCTGGGGACAGATCGTCTAAGACCCAAAACCTTTGTGATGCAGGTATATTGTCTAAAAGTGGCACAACAGTATATTAATATTTGCTGATGAGTATCACAAGTGAAAACTGTATGGAGCTGTTACGGTTATATTACAGGATTCTTTGAGTTCACTGTTCTTTTTCAGGTAGATTGTGTACATTATGATACAGCCCTGGCGTTGAGTCACAGAAAGCTCAGACCAGGTCAAGTTCACAGTGTTTCCCACCGTCTCTTCCTGTAGAGAGGGTCCAGCTGTTGGGACTTCAAATCACATCGGTGGATAGATTATTCTTAGACTATATCATAAAAAAACAAATAGTAATTGCTTGTTAACATGGCTCTTGTACTTACCTGACATCACAGTGTTGACCCCAGTAAATGTGGTCCTGCCCACTGAGTTCTCACTGTAGAAAACATTTACGGCTCCTTCATAGCACACTAATGGCTTCATATCTGCGGACAGACAAGGTTTTACTGTACAGTCTGCCATTTTTATCGCTTTCCTCCCTTGTCCATTACCAGCTGGAGCTAGATTTCAATGATACATTTACTATAATGTTACATCTCTCACCTGTGATGACAACATGACTGCTATTTCCGGACACTCTAACCCATCTTAGCTGGTCCAGACGTTGTCCGTGTGGGTACCACTCAACCACATACACAGTAGGAATGGGTGCACTTTCAGGTTTTATCCAGGAGATGGTGACATTTTGGTTGTTTGTTGTTACTTGCACATCACGGGGAGGATTTGCTGGAAAAGAGAAGAGCGTGAGTATAGATGGATTTCATGATGTTTTATGATAATAGAGCACATATATGTGTTTATTTACCATTAGAGTGGGGCATGGTAATCTTGGCAGGGGGAGAAAGTCCTTTGGAGTTGCGAGCGCGCACCGTTACTTCACAATTGGCAACAAATGGAATTGAATGACTTCGAACATCTGCGCTAACTTTAGTCACTGTTGAATTTTCGCTGCACACTGTGATGATGTACTCCAAAATCTTTCCTTGAGCAATGGAAATGTCTGGTTCCTGCATAAAGAGAAATGTTAATGTGCTGGCAAAATTATGCAACACTACAACATACACATCATTTCTGTGCAGCGCCACTTTTCTTTTAAACTGAAACGTGGCAGCTGGTGTCAGGTTTCAGTTATTTCTCACTAATTTAATGTGACATTCACGCACTGCAGGTGTGTGTGAATGTGGTTCGAAGGTGGAGATGTGTGAGCGTGTCTGAGTATCACACCTCAAAAGTGGTCAACGGTTGACCTTTACTTTGTGCAGAAGTTAAAGTGAGAGTATGAAGAACTGAAAGCATGGCTAGAACATTGCACTGCATAGTCATCTTTATTTTATACATTTATAGAACAATTATTACAAAGACAAACGTACCTTCCAGTAAACTCGTATGGACTTGTCAGGTTGATCTACAGCGTACCACACATCCAGCTCTCTGGCAGGAGCTATTAACAAAGATATTTTTAGGTATGATTTCAGATTATTGTCACTGATGATAATTTTGATTAATAAAATGACATTAAAAGCAATAAACTTCTCCATATCATACATGTGGAATATACACATCTTATAAATAAATCAAAGATACATGTTAGATTTTAAATACACAATATAAATGCAATATATTTAAGAAATGTAACACTGGTTAAAGATGGATAGTGTCTACTTGATGAGAAGTAGTTTTCTCTTGTATAGTCTCATATGGAAAGGGAAGATTAATAATATAGATGTAAGAAAGGCAATAACGTGTCTATTATTCTCATATTTTCTGAGCCGAACTGCAGTGAAATTTAAAACAGGGTTTAAAGTAAATTAAGTGTAAAATTTCACATCTTGTTTACGTTCTACTTTTTTCTTACAGTGGTGCAAATTCATTTTGGGTGCGCCTGATTTGGAGAAGTATAATTCAAATACTTATAAAGTGTGAAAACACCAAAGCTCTTTACTCCACTGACTTCATGTTTAGTGGCTTCCTGGAAGTTGGGGATGTTACCCACTAAACACAATTTCTCTTCAACGTCTGGAGAAGGCTGAGGAATATATCTTTACACCATCAGTGCAGAAAAAGCTTTGTTGCACTTTTCTCACATTTCTTCTCACACCAACAACATGTTCAGCTGATGCCAACGTACTAAACCTGCGTCTGTATATTTTTAACCCACCGTCCACATGGCTATGTTTCAGTGGCTTAAGTAAACTGATGTAATTTTGAAGATAAAGCTACCCTGCTTGATTAAGTGACAGATTACACAGAGTGTGCACATAAAGTTAGGGTATGTGGTATACACAGACCCAACAATAGAACTTTCATACAGGAAATACAACAGTAAAGTCTAGAAAAGATTTCAACCATAAAACATTTTCTTACCTTCCTCTTGAGTCCTGTTGGAAGTGGTGGCGCTCCACTCACTCCACTGTCCTGTACTGAAGCTGGACCTGGCTCTGAAGTGGTACAGCGTGTTAGGCTGCAGCGAGGGAATGAGCACCAAACCATTGTCCACAACCTGCAAGAAACAATACCACTACATTTGTGTATGTATATACTGTATGAATGTGGATTTATATAGCGCTAAATCACCCAAACATGATGTACATGATGCTTCCATTTACCCCATTCACACATGGGACAGACAGAGAGGGGGGCTGCCATACAAAAGGCATACATAATAGATATAATTGCATGTTTACACACTTTTCCGAATTCAAGCCATTTTAAAGAACTTGGATTTCGACGTACATTCTTAAAGATTTCTTTCTAGCATATAAAAATCATTTTTTTATTAACTGTCACAATGTTAACAGTAAGATATTTTGAATAAAGTGAAATTTTATTTTGCTTTGGACACTGAGTTCACTTCTGCATAACAGCACGACAGGACTCATATCTGCCTTTGGCTTTGAATCAGCCGCCGCTCATGGAGTCTACAATGATTCACAATAACCTGCTTCTGAATGTCAAAATGTCATGTCAAACCTCAATAAAAAAACCTTCACACTCGATCTGAACTTACTCTGAGCGCAGGTACTTACTGAATCTGGATAACTGGTCCATGTTTCTTGAGCAGATGATGTATAATGGATGTCTAGGTGTTGGGTGCTCACTGATTGCTCCACTTTGAAGGTGCAGTTTCTGGAAGAGCACATGACCTGACGCAGGACAGGAGCTGGGGGCATCACTGTTCACATCAACACAAAAGACATAACATAAGCCAGAATGTCTCCAGCAGAGGTGACTTCTTTCGGGTACAGTCTTACTTATGTCATTTAGAGTATAGTTTAAAACTGGTGAATCTGCAAAGTCCAGTTGGTTTTGAACGCGGGCCCGTACAGAGATAATGTGGACCGAAGTGTCCGGAGTGAAAACAGCAGACAGAGAGGCAGATCCACTGGCAGGGACATGTTGCTCTGGTCTTGCTGTGCCATTAAGGAGATATGTTCTCACCCTAAAACACATAATATTGATGCGTCAGTATCAATATAATAATATCATACAAAGCTGGCATGAAAGCTTCTCACCATAAGCTTGAGTTAATTCTCAGATTTGTGTCTCGTCCACTGCTCCAAGTGCAAACCACAGAGGATGTATCAGAAACTTTGTAAATGCATGAAAGCTTGGTGGGGATGTCTGGCGGGTCTGTAGCACAAAGACAAATGAGTGGTTATCAGGTTTGCCCTTGTACTGTGTCATGACAAGTGAAGATTTAGATGTGCTTCAGATCATTTTGTTTTGCATGTTCGTAGTTCGGCAAAGGGTGTTAATTTGAACTCCTTTTTGAGCCTGGTGTGGACAGAAAAAGTCACACTCGCCTTTCACACAGTGCATTCAGAAAGAAAGAGAAAGCAGAACCAGTATGGTGTCCTTATGTAGCACTTAAAACATGAACTGTATTAATGCCAAACATCCACATCTTTTGAGTAAAAGGTCATTTGAGTCTTCTGACAGGGAGGATACTCACATCCAGCTGATATGTCCAGTCCACAGGAGTCTAGATTGGTACCAGTCGAGGAAACGCAGTCACAGCTGTATGTCTGGTCCTTTGTTATGTTCACCACATCCAGGTATATTGTCATGTTTTTTTGGTTGGTTTTGTCTGTCCCGTGGGCCTGTGCTCTAGGCGGGTGGCCGCTGTACATTGCATACGAGTGTTTGCAGTTGTTGTTAAAAGCACAGTACATCCTAAAAGTGGAAGTTCTCTGCACCACACGCCCAACACTAGACCAGATCTCACAGGACTTCTCACCTAAATAGGAGAAAATTAAACTCTTATGTATATGGATAAAAAATGGTATAAAAGACATGTGCTCACAGCAGCTGATTGATAAAAACATTAGTGTTTTCTGGTCCTATATAACCTTGATGCAGCTATTGTTACCAAAATGAATATGAATATAAAGGTATAAATAGTCTAACAAAGATAAATTGACCATGGACAAACAGGTCAATTCTAACAAAGTATGGATAAACTGAGTTTACTTTATCAGAACGTACCTTTGCACATGTGCAGGAACAACAAAGTAACAAGGGTGAGGATGGACCATGGCTGCTTCATTGTCCCCATCAGTCACCAACAAGTGGCTTCTTTTATCGTTAAAGGTGAAGAATTAATTAGAAATATACATGTGTCAATACTAATTTATTATAAGTGATTACAATACTTTTAACAATAGCTTATTTAATTACGAACAACATGTCAACGCGCTTGAGCGGATAAATAGTCACGTTGTGAACTTGAAGTGCTGAAACAAACATCAAATTAAAGCTTAGCATACTCACAAGCCATCCCGAACGCATCTTAAAGTTGGTTTTAAGCGATGTTTGAAGGGTTCATCACTTTGTCGTCGTGAGAACTACACTTCATGTTGTGTCCAGAGAGAGCGTGCGTAAAGACAGTGTCGTCTCTGAAGTCGGTCGCACGCCTTCAACTCAGGAGGCAGGCCAACCAAACTTCACTCAAGGCAGTGAGTAAAGCCCCTACGACAACCATTTGAAGATGATGATGAGTCAATGCACTTCAGAAGCGTAGAAAAAAAAAAACATCTTCCTTATACAAGGTAGCTGATCTGATCTGAATCGGTAACATGGAAATTCTTCATTCATACTCTTCAAACATGGGCATCAATGATTAGATTAATTAATGTCTGCAGTAACAGAGGTCGCCTTTTGGCAAAATCTTCAGAACAACAAGGGTTTAGTTACATTTATGTTTTATATTTGTCAGTTTACTGCAGACTCCATGTATTTAGCCTGATGACATCTCCCAAAGACAGTTGTACATCAGGTTAGTGTGAGAGGCAGTGGTGCAGGAAGTACTCAATTCCTCTACTTAAGTAAAAGTACAGACAAAGAGGAAGAATTGTACTCAAGTAAAAGTGAAAGTACAAGAATAAAAGTAGCAAGAGAAGGGTTTACCCATGAAGGGGTCAAAATCACTCCTGACAATAAAAAAGTGGTGAAGGTTAACTATAATCCTTTATTATCAAAGGTACAAGAATCATTAGACAATGCCAGCCTCAATGACCGGGCGTACAAATATAATAAAAATGATAACATGCCTTTTACAAAATCGTGGGGGTTGCAGCTTCCCAATAAAAGGGTATTACTGGTCAGCTCAGTTGCACTCAGCTGTGTTTTAATTTTCAACAGAGTTGCCGCTGGCCTGCAGTTGAACAGGCAACAATATTTCACCTTCCACTAAAAGAGTATTTATATTCTGTTAAATATAAAGTTCTGAAAATCCCAGAATCTCTTTTAAACAATACTATGGATATAGGATAAAGGTAGGAAGAGCGGGCAGAGAGAAGGGTAGGTGCAACAGGAGATCTGTATGTAAATGAGAAAATGTTAACTTTTACTCAAGTTTGTCAAACATGTTCGATCTATCTACAATTAATACCTTTCATGTCATTAAAGTTTAAAAACATTATGCTTGAAACCCTTGCTTGGAGGATATTGTATTGTCAAACTTGCACAAACGGAAGCATATCTCCCTTTTTTATACTTACTTTAATGTTTTATGATAAATAATCTAGTGAAGACAGGCTGGAGACGTGGAGATTAGACACTCAGAAGAGTTCTGAAGTAAACGATTGGGAAAAGACCTGTTTTGAATCTTAAATGATTAATGAGAACTTATGTGAGCCCTGTCAAACTGAATCAATGAACCCCTGATATTCCAGACACCTGTAACAAATACATAAGGGTATATTTTATTGTCAAGAATGATTGGAAATCAAAATCGGAATCAAAGTTCCTCTTCATGCAACATTGTACATTTTGGGGATATATCCCAAAGACTTTGGTTCTGGACTACAAATAGCCTATTTGACTTGACGTATAAACCAGGTTGGGTGGAGAATAATTAAGAATGATTAAAAACTCATAAATAACAGAGTTTTAAGTGTTTGACAGCGCTCAGAGAGAAAAAGCTACTCATATGATGCCATGTTTAAGGGCACTTCAGAAACTCAGTACTTTAGGTTTAGGTAAACATTTATTTACCACTTTAACATTTAATACATTTACAATTACAAAAACATGTTTACTTACACTTGTGAAGCCAATGTATAAATGTAGTGCAGTAGAAAGTACAGATATTGGCTCTGACATGTAATGGAGTAAGAGTCAAAATATCCCCTTCTAAATCTACTTAAGTAAAGTACAGATACTTAGTAATAGAGTATTTATACTTCCTTACATGGCACCACTGATGTGAGGCTAGTGCTCATCATTTTTTCCACAGACTGAAGTTTTATTCTCACACTGAGCAGGAGGGGACTTTCCTTGGAGGTTCAGAGGGATAGGTTTGTTGTATATCAGATCTACTTATTCCATATAAAGAAGGAAGTGAGAGCACTATCAGGAAGCCTCATTAACTGTGTTTAAGCACAGGTGCAGAAGCACATAAACAACTGGCAGACTAACACCACGAGGCAGTAGCCTACCACAGCATGTTTCCGAGGGATTCCCCGAGTATACTCGAGGAGGGTTTTTGATGTCATGTCATTTTCTTGATTGGTTCTTGAAACAGGGAATCATCATTAGAAACATCAGAAGTCACGCCTTAAATTTGCTTTACACTTTCAGATCATTTTTATTTGGGTGTAACGTCTTGGTTTTTCATGCATGACTTAATATATTTAACCACTTCAAAGGTTTTGCTCATCCATAAAACATAAAAATACCACACTGCTGCTGAGGTAAGGTGCAAGAATGTGGTTACTTTTGGCGAGCTTTTACTGACAAATGTTACTGAAACAGAAAAATGGTTTAGATGGTAAAAAAGTATAACAATTTTTTTATTTTATCTGTGTAGCTCAGTAACTTAAAGAATAAATGTGCAAAATTTTGCAGTCCAACTCCAGTAATCATGCCTTTTTATTATTCATTCCCTCACATGGCAGGTTTTTTATTATAAACTTTCCGTAATCCTCTCCCATCTTCCCAACCTCTTCCCTCGTTGTGTGCATCATTATAAATTTATGATAAATTATGATAATCCTTGTCACTGTTTTCTAGAGTCATTGTGGATCACAAAGGTCAGTGCATAATTTAAAAGATAAAATATGACATAAAATAATGCTTCCCGAATTCCACTGCTTCCCCTCATTAGTGCAGTGTCCCAGCTGTTGGTGCTGTTCCTTCTGTCTCACGTAGTACTTGTGAGAGTAGTTACTTGAGGGAAGTACCCACTGTTTATTATCTCTGCATTGTTATGAGACAAATCAACATGTGTCTCATCAGTGCTTATTTTATCCAGTTGTATTAGCAACAAGGCAGATTCGGTGTCCATATTGCTTCCACTTGTCCTGCTTTCCAGTGAAACAACTGGTGGTATTTTTGGCCTACTAAGATCAGGAACAGTAACCAGCTTCAGTTCCGCTGGTGAGTCAGATGGCCCAACCTCTACATTGGACAACAATCCTTCAAGAAACCCGTCCAGCAGACCTGAAGATGTGTCCGCTTTGCCACTCTCTTCATCTTCTCTCGCTGTAACCTCCTCTTTGTTGAGAGAGGTGAAGGTCTGAGGTTTGTAGCCGACATGTTCTGTTATCGAGCCAGAGTTGAAAATCTCTGTTGTAGTTTCAGTCATAAGGAAAGTTGTCTCAGCTTGTGATGGTCCTGATTCGACATGGACACATGGGTAGAGGTCCTCCTTCACTTCCTGGGAGAGAAAACTGATAGGGGATAATGGAGGGTCACTATAGGAAGAAGATAAGGACAGCTCACTCCTGTCCTGCTAAAGATGGAAACAAAAAAAATGACATTAACTCAAACAACAGAAAGGACAGTAGCTAACATATGAGCTCAAAGCAATTAGTGTCAGAGCTGGGATCTAACAGCTGTGGTGGGGTTTGGTGCAGTGGCTAAATGTTTTGGAAATGCGGTGACAAGAGCTCACAGACTGAAGTGTAAAGTTAGTGTGCAACATTTTACAGTAGAGAACTTAAGATACCTCCAATAGTTTGATTGCATTGCTGTTTTTCAGCTTTGGCAAGTTGTCCCCTAGCCATGCTGGGCCCCATGATATACACTTCTGTTTAATCCTAGTGGAAAAAAGAGCTGGTGATTAGGAACACTCTGAATATATACTATACAAACCATATTACACACAGATAACATACTCTACACATACTTTCAAACACTGTATACTATTTTCATTTGTAGCACCCAGTATTTCTGGTAGTATAAGATCTCTACATCATAAAAGATACAGTACTGTGCAAACAGTTACAGCACTATATGCTGTAAGGAGTCTTAACAGTGATGGTAAAGTTTGGTATGTCTAGGATTACATCAAGCCTGTGGTTAGTTTTCCAATGTTTGGAGTAGAATACCTGCCAAAATCTTCTAACCTATATGCAACTTTACCGAGAAGAAGTCGCACGTTGCATTTTGTAAATTGTACATTTTAAAAGCTTTACAGGACTGACTAAAATGTTTTTTTTTCAGTATTGAGAACTGATATTAATCATGAACATGGATATTTTTTTTACGATTAAGGCACAGAAAAGTTTCAGTTCACATTAATTTTGTGGGTTTTGGTCTGTCTGCTCATAAAGATGTGGTGTGAACTTTTTTAAAGTCTACCACAGTGGCATCCCATCCTTTTTACGAGTAAAACAAAACCTATCCGCACTCCTTATATTTCCCGACACACTTCAAGAACGCAATGATTATCTATTTAAAATACCTTTTTCTCACACATTTACAGCACATCAGGTTGATTATGATGGTGATAAAGAAGATAATGATGAAAATGATCACAATCACAAGGCCAACTAGAGGAGACAGGAAGCGAGATAGTTTAGATTTACAAAGTTCACATGTAAAATGGAGAATTGAAATAATTCTCTGATTTTTTTTGTGGAATGCGTGCAGTAGTAACCTGGAGGGGCCACTGGGTTTGAGGATATGAGACCTCCCCGTGTTCCCTCTCCTGCCGAGGTGGAGGCGGTCATCTGCAGAGCCAGAGTGCCTTCAGGACAGTTCAGTAACTTCTGTCTGGGAGCAGTGCCAGGTACGGTTACTAAAAAGAAACAGGACAAAACTATGAAGAATTTTCTACACATACCACACAATGTGCACAGAATGGTTTGTGTACGTTTTACATCATAATGTAATTTGGGCAGATTTTCTTTTTTATTTGGGGTGTGTGTGGGGGTGCCCTTCAAGTAACCATGGAAAATATGTATATACAATATACAAATATAACATATAAAATAAATAATATAACTAATAGGGCAGGGGTTCTCAAAAATGGGTTCAGCAAAACAGGGAGCTCTGTCTAAAAAGATTTGCTTTACCAATAATAAAATAAGCTTGAGCCGAGAGGTTTATCACCTTAAGCCTGTGTTTTACTAAAAACTATACAGGATCCAGTTTTCACATAAACTGTCAGATAGGAAAGAGACACATGCTCAGGTGCCTGCACTCTTAAGCATCCAAAATATAGCTGCTGCTATCAACTTGGTTGCATGTGTGCACATAGCCACGCTGTTTCCGGTTCATCAGTTTGGTTTTAGCCACTTCTAGACTACTTTATGAATCACTCACAAAGATACTGTTAACATGGTTCTCACTGAAACAGGCTCACGTGTGGCATCCTGTGAAGCAGATTGTTTCTCTACCACAGTATAAGTAACTATTTTTAAAAACCAATCATTTTATGTATCATGTTTGTACTTTGTATTTGTTATCTTTTTTGACAAGACTGCTTTCACCACATTACTGACGTAAGGCGGGCCAAAAAACCCTGCAATTCAACTGAAGCTTTGTGGGAGGGGAGAATGGTGGTTGCACACTTTTCCATTTCGTAAAGATGTGACACTGCACCATATCAAAGGCTGTGTATATCATTTCCTCAAACATGCCACACACAGGAAGTGTAGAGAAAGGTACATGCATACCATCATATCAGAAAACTTACATGAAATATTAAAAAAAAAAAAGAAACATTACTCAACAAAAAGTCTTCAATACAATGGTGTACACACATAAAATGTACATAAGACTAAACTCACCACTGAGCTCAGAGTTGCCAGAGTCTATCACCTTATAGTAAATAGTATAGAAGGTGATAAAGCCTCTTCTCTGGTCCACTGCCAACTCATCCCACTTGACCAGGATTTGCTGAGGCTCATGGACTAAAACTGACATGACGGGACCTGACAGTGGCTCTGGGAAGGACACAGTGATACAAATATGTATTGAACAAGAAGGACAAGGACTGTCTGGTGCATAGTCTGAGCAAAAAAAAAAAACATACTCAGTTCTTTGGCGTAGACTACAGAAGATGATGGAGCACTGACACCTCTAGTGGTCACAGCATACAGAGAAATATTGTACCTCACTCCTGCATTCAAACCTAAAGAAGGATAAAGTATTAAATGAATGACCTGAAAGTTAACATATTTTATAAACACTGGCTGTAACTAAAACAAACAATAAAAATGCATCTTATTGAAAAATAAAAGCCCTTTCTGTACGCAGCCAAACTTTCTATAGCCCACTATACAATGCTATGACCTCCCACGTAGTAGTCCTCATCAGACCACTAGAGGTCAGTGTTTAGCTTCAGTACCCTACCTGTGATAGTTGTATTGATCTGGTCTTTGGGCAGTGTTTGCCAGTGTAGTTCTGATGGAGGAAGAGTTCTCCATTCAGTTACATAACCCAGCACTTCCTTTTTTTGATCAGAATTGGTCCAGGAAACGAGCACAGCCCTGTCATTAACTGCAGGGATCACCTCTTTCAAAACAGGTCCTGGTGCATCTAAGCAGATCCACATACATGTTTAGTTCCCAATTTGAATCGTAAACTAATATTGTTTCGAATAAACATAATTGATATATCATACCTGCCTGTGTGAGCGGGACATAAGCTGGGGGAGATGTCCCATATGAGGTGACAGCACTGACACTGATTGATTTTAACAAAGGTACTTGTGCTGAGCAGTTGGATGACCCAGGAGGACAGGTTTCTTCCTGTGTTTGACCATTACCAAGGAGGATCTTATAATGATGGACCTCACAGATGTAATCATCAGCAGGTGGAGACTAATTCAAAAGCCATTTATGATGTTAACTTTTAAAACTCACAAAGCTCATTTAAATACTAAAATGAAACAGAACTCTAATCAATTCTCTAGCATTACCTTCCAGAAAACAGTCACTAGTTGTAGCCCATTTTCCCTCTTCAAGACAGAATCCCTCCACACATGCAACGGTTGAGAAGGACCTTGAAGATGTAAAATTTACCATTAAATTTTCAATAGGTCACATTAAACAGCACCATTGTGGTCAATATAATAAGATATAACATGCCTTTGCCTGGGCTTTTCTTCCAGAAAGACAAGCTCCATTTGCTGCAGACTGACTTTCTGACAGAGGGAGGATTATTATTTGTCAGTCTAAATGTGGTTTCACATGTCTTCACTTGGAACTCGTAGTCTGTGAGAGGTTTTAAGACATCTACTTGGACCAAACCTTCTCTGAGTTCTGAGCCTTCTTTCTCTTTTTCCTAAAACAATAATAAATCCTGTTACCACCCGGGCCCCTGGGTAGCATCAGTGAAATGAATGTTGTAAGACTTACCCATGAGCCATTCGATGCTCGCACTCTAACATAAGGCTTGATGTTTTGGAGGACTCATTGGTTTTCCATTGCAATTTGGCTGCCAAAGAATTCTTACCAAAGTCTATTTCTGCAATATGAGGGCTCTCAGGAATAACTGTTGTAAAAAGCACAGCAGAGTTAGCAGCTAATTTTAAATGTGTGTTTAGACAATTTCACAGCACAGAGGGCAGAGCTTACCAATATCCCTGATGGAGAAAATAAATGGATCTGAATGTAACTGTCCAAAGTGGTTGTGAGCAACTATAATCAGCTCGTACTTTGTATTTTCATCAAATACTCCACGTGGTATGGCACAGTTCAACTTGTTGTGGAGCTGGTTGGAGTATATCTGGGAACCGTTTAGTCTATAATAGAAGATATTTAAACTGAGTTTGCATTTGATTAAACTATCATTGTTTTCCAACATAGACCTGTGGAAAGCCATCTCACATGTTGATTGAAATATTGTAGGTAGTAAGGACATGGGTCTCTTTTCCTTTTTCCCACTTGCAGTCTATGAAGTGGGAATTTCTTGTTGTTTCACAGTTGATGTTTTGAGATTTATCTGGAGGGACTTCAAAACAAAGAGAGAAACATAAATCTCACTGAATCGTCAATTCTTTAAGGTTCAGTGTCCTTAGAATAAAAGACTATACATACGTCCACTACAGAGGTCCAGCCCAGTGACATACTCGGGACGATCATGATCCTTCTGCATGCAGTACACTCTGGGTTTTGGCTTTGTCACATTTGTCACTCTAAATATTGCCTTGCAGCCGACTAACTTCCATGGAAGCACTTCTTTGCTATCAAAAAGCAAAAATATCTCAGATCTGAAAGGCAGCATCACAAAACACAGTAAGTCTTGTTATAAGAATAATGTATCATTGTGTATCAGTATGAGTAAAATCAAATGGTTTATTTTCTATTCTTACGAGCGTGAACATCTGTGAACGTGACAGTACAAGGTCAGGTCGGAGCCCATGAGGAAGGGTGAAGCTGGCTTTACTGTCAGGTTTCCAAGGCTGTTGAAGAGTTGGCAGCCAACAGGAACAAAAAGCCAGCCTACTTAAAAGAAACAAATGCTGAGTAAATACATTAGTGTTTATAGTTTAGTTATGCATAAGTTGACTTTGTGATTCACAGCCTCTTCTGTCAGATTCATTTCTTGACTTCCCTTTTGTATCATTTGACTTTTGAGCTTCTTTCTATGATTACTTTAGTGGTAAACAAAAAATACAGAAACACCTTCCCTGAATGTGGTCTGGCATGCAGAAACAGGGTTAAGAGCTTTTAACCACAACAGCTACTAACTGTACGACAATTTCTCACACATTCAATCTATGTCTATTTAAGGAACTATTCTCACTTAGAGACTTGAACTATTATTGTACCAGGACTTTGCCCTAAAAAATGGACTGAGCAACACTAACAGAACTATACAAGAACAAGTCTCAGGAAACAAATCAGCACAAAAATAGATCACAATTCAGGACGTAACCAGTACTAAGCCAGGACCCTGACTAAAATTGCCCAAACTAAGATTAAACTTTCCAAATGTTTGGCAAATAAATAAATTTGAAAATACGAGATACTCACATATGATGGGTAAGATGCATCTCCAAACCCTTAGGCACAGATTCATCTCAGATCATCTTATTCATCCCAGACGCCCCTTTGTCATGGCCACAAAAAATATATTTTAGTACATATTCACAATGACCTCATCCAGATGTTCACAGACGTTTGTGTGATAAAACTTACAGAACAAAGAACAAATGCTCCTCTTCACAGACGCTCCGATAGTAAGCCATGCACCACAGCAGATAAGAGGCATTTCTGTCTCTGTGCTAAAACAGTACTTCAGTGCATTCTCTGAAAAAAGATGGTCAAATGTTATCTCCTGGGGCTTTCTCAGTCACAACAAACTGTCTTTTCTAACGTTTACCTTAATTTTCACCAACTCTTTTTTAAGGCAATGTAAGATCCGCCAAACAACTTGCTTCGTGAGATTCAGCCAAAGTATGTGACATTTTTGTAAATGTGAAAGATCCTAAGGAGGTCACTGACCTAGTTGGGGCCACATACAAAAAAAAAGCTTCACTTTGATACGTCCTACTTTCTTCACCACAGCTTTAAGGCTGAGGCTAGACTTCAGAGAGCACATCACCTGTTCCCATCAAATATGCTGAAGTGAGCAAACAGTGAGGACTTAATTTCGAATGTCAACGTAACATGTTGCATCAGGGACTTCAAAAATATGCTAACGATAGCTTTTGAAAGATACAACTCCTTGTTTCCGCTCATGTCTTTTCAGATGAACGGATAATAAAACAGGCTTTGATCTACCCAGAAGTCACTCTAATGCAGTGTTCCTATCATAAATTATTTCCCAGTCAAATTTCTAAGTGTTTAAATGATCCACTTCAATAGTCATCTTGTTAAATTAAGTATAAGAACTAATGATTTCCTTTAGCATCTTATTTTCCATTACTGACTTAGAGGGAAAACCCAGAGCTTAGAATGAGGGGGAGTCAAGATTAATGAAACCTTATAAATCAGAGACTTTATATCATTTTATAGCTCACAGTCATAGTGAAAGATATGTGTGCTGAACTGCTGAACAGACATGAGTGAATGCCATACAAACGCATGATTGTGATTTTCAGTTTGTTTTATATATGCTGAAATACAAAGATTAGGTTTAGAGAGAAATGAAAATTGTACTTGCTTATAAACTATAAAGTGTAAAATAGTAGCTGCTAAATAAACTGAATATAGGCATTATGCAGAAACTGATGCAAATTGTGCCAGATTATCGTAATACGGCACACAGGTGGTATGGTTTGGGACTGCGGGTGATCCCCATGTGGAATTCCAGACTGGGCAGCTCTCCGTTGGGAACAGACAAAGAAAACCTCTGAAGGACAGCCGTAAAGAAGAGGAATAATTCCATCCTGGCCAGCTGTTCCCCCAGACACACACGCTTACCTGATAAAACAGAAACACAGCACAGTTATAGTAAGATTCATTTTATAGTCTTTCTATGAGAAAAGTGATCATTTAAACTACAGCCTAACCAATTGAAAAGGGCAGAAAGGCCTCTCTCTTCCTAAATTTGCCATCCATGTCCAGAAAGTGCTCAGGGTTGAAGGTGTGTGGTGATTCCCAAATTGATTCATCGTTCAGAACAGAGTCCAGTGTGGCAAGGACCATGACGCCCTGAGAAATAGAAAAGATAGACTTGTAAATACGCATCATCATGTGAGGAGAACTCCGCTCAGAAGCTCTCACATCAACATACCAAGCTAAAGTTTAATTGAATCGCTTCTGCTCTTCACTACAACAATGACAAACTGCGTGTCAGCCTTCCAAAACAAAGGGCTACTCAAGGTTTGTGATTTAATGGTTTATCACGTTAGAAGTCAATTAGTTTTATTGTACCATGTACCTTAGGTATGGAGTAATTTTCCAGCACGGTGTCTTTGCTGGTCATGCGGACCACATTCAGTGGGATAATGTTGCCCAATCTCTGAATTTCATGGATGACTGCATTTGTATAGGGCATATTTTCTCTATCTTCCATAGAGGGCAGTCTAGATGAGCCCACAACAGCATCGATCTCAGCCTGAACCTTCTCTGCACAGAACAGAAGTGGAACAGTTTATGTATGTATGCGTGGAAAAGGCTGAGGTGTATTACATGTTACACACACCTTGGATGTCAGGGTAATTAATCATGTAAAGTAAGCCCCACTGTAAAGTTGTCATAGTGGTCTCTGTTCCAGCAGCAAACAGATCCAGTGCAGAAAAGGATAAATTGTTAAGGTCAAAACCAGAATCTTCATCCTCTCTCTACAGATACAAAACAGACAATAGAAATTTAGTTTAGGGAACAACTAAAAAAACAACTACAGCAGTAAACTAAAGTCACTAACCTCAGCAATTTCTGTCAGAAAGCAGTCGATGTAGTCTCTTGGAGATGAAGGGTCATGTGTTTCCCTGTGTTCTTTGATTTTGTCCTGTACATAATCGATTATGTTTTGAATCAGAATAAAAATCCTCTGATGAGGTCCAGGGAGCCGCTTCATCAACCACGGTAAAACGTTGTATAACTGTGGATCAGCCAAATGTTAACTTTCTGAATTATACTGCTCTGAAGCCAGCATTTTTGAAAACAAACATTATTAATTCAACTTAAATTACCTGAGCCCATATACTGGTTTCTAAGTGCACCAGCTCATTAAAACTCTCCAGAATAGTCTGATGCTGCTTGTTGTTGTACTCAAAGCGGTCACCAAACACCAAGCAGCAGATGACGTTAGACACTGCCTTGTATATTAAGAGGTGAGCATTAAAGGGTTTCCCTGTGTAAAGCAAAAAAGTAAAATGTCAAAAGGTCCTGTAGAAACCTACTGCAGACAACATATATTTAGTGTTTTATTTTTTAGGTACAGTCAATTAAAAAAACTTTGATAAAGCACAAAAGGACTTAACGACACAATCCGACAAAAGCTCTTTTGTTGTAATGTCCAGTACCTTGGTGAAGTGCGAAAGCCTCAGTGAGGTACTGGCTCTCCTGCTGAATGGATGGCTCTAGGGACCTCTTGCCCACACCAAAGTTTCTGAGAGTATGAAGAGCAAATCTCCTCTGCTCTTTCCACAGATAACCATTGGAAGACACAAGACCTATTATGAGCACAACAGCAACAGTTAAAAACATAAAACTACTAATTGTTAGTAGAATGATGAAGAGTACATTTATACTAAGTGCAGGACATGTTACCTTTATTTCCAATCATGTCTTCAAACAGTGGTAAGGTGGGCCTGTCAATGTAGTCCTCTCCTCGGATAGCCAGCGCTTCTCGTACAAGCTTATAGCCATTTATAACCACGACTTTTCCACCAAACAAACGGAGGCTGAAAATGTTGCCATATTTCTGTGCAAACTGAACAAAGACCACAAATGAGGATGCAGCTTGAAACTCTTTGGAAGAGGTTCAATTATAGGTACCGTGTATACATTGATTAAAAAGGATAATGGTAAAACTTAATTCACATTTCTTTATTTTACATTGCACATTTCAAGTTATGTTGAAGAAATGTCATAAAGAACAAAATTCTAAATTTTTACATTTAGACAATGTGCTATGAAAATCCCGCTCTGGTCCACTTCCTTTTTTTTTTTTTTTTTTTTTTTATTCCTTTTATCTAACTTTGAAAGCTTGCTGACGTAACAGGAAAACGGGGGTAAGATCATCTAAATTGCCAAGCCTACTGTTCCAGGTAGGATACAGAATACAGCCAACCTGATTCAGTAAGCTGTAGCCGAAACAACTTAAATTATTATTGATATTAGTTGTAAACCTAAAAAGTTTAAATGCAAACATATTTCGTTTTTAAAAGGAACTAAATGGACATGTGGTTTGGCCTATTACAGCAATGTATTACTGCCTGTTACTATAAGAGTATGGCCGCCGACAGCTTTACCTGTGCGAACTGCAGGTGAACTTTCAAGGGTGTAATGCGAGGCAGGTCTCCGATAAAAGGGAAAGCCCATGGTCCAGGAGGGTAGTTTTTTGGTCGTCTGTTTTTGAAAATATCAGCAGCCAAGGCAAAGACAAACAAAAATAAGATAATGCTCTTGTAGTCTAACCACTCCAGCCCAAGAATTAGCCGCAAGACCTCCATTTCTGAGCTGAAGTCCCGCTCGTCTCAGGTCCGCGTGCCTTTTACTCGCATCGGGATCGGACAAATGCAAAGGGCGCTATTAAGCCGCTCTTTACGGTAGCAGCAATGCCCAAGCCTTAATCGTCCGACTTTGATTTGGAGTCATGGGCCTTTTTTAATAAGTTCAAATTAAAACTCATATCAAATGACAAAATAAGCTATCTTGTGAACAAGGCTACTAGCAAACATAATATTTAGGGCATTCCAGTTGAACCAAGGGTAGGCCACGTGTGAACACAGAAAGTGACCAAATGTAGACTACTCCTCAGTTCATGAAACCCTTATAAAAAACTAACTTGTATGTACAGCGACTTTGAGTTTGAATAAAGACATAAATAGAACCTGAAACCTATAATTTTCACTAACCTTGTGCACAGGGACACTTTGAGCTCTCTGATGGTAAAAGTATGTCAATAATTGCTAGCCTATAGTAACACAAAAACAGCTTATAATGACTCTTTTTGTTATTTCAATTTAGCTGACTGAATTTTTGCTCAGTTGTATGGTTTAATTATACAATAAATGTATAATAATAATCCTTATTAATAAGCGTGGTTGCTACCGTAAAGAACCGTCTAACAGAGCATTCTATTTACAAGATAAAAAGGTTTTTCAACTATATTTCCGGTTTCGTTTTCTCTGTTAGCGCGTAATACTTATTACAGTAGGCTACCTCCTGCATCGTCTTAATAAAAACAAGATTTTCCAACGCAATGGTTGTAATACAATAATAAATACACAATGAACACATTCATTTATTTGCACACTCATAGTTACAATCCACATTTTCTTGTTTTTTCCTATGTAATTGCTTTGATACTGGGACAAATGTAAGAAGTCAAACTTAAAATTTGTAACTAGACAAACATGTGTGATAACATGGACAGTAGTATCAAAGTTAAACTGATGAATGTTTAGTCTGGTGGATAAGATTATTATCAAAGGTCAGTAATTGTCTATAATTGTCCCATAGAACAGCCTACAGGCCTGGAGACTGCATGTCTAGGGTTTTATCTGCATTGTACTTTTTATTTAGGGGCCTTGAACTGTAGTTTACCTCAAGCCACCCCCTCACAGGCATTCCAGCTGCAGTCCTGTTTTTCCTCTCACCCAGAGGTCCCCACAGCATTATGCAACTTTCCATTCTTTTGAGCTTTATAGACTGCTCTTCTCTTCTGTCTGCTCTCAGAAACTGTATCGGCCAAACATGATTTTTCACACACTTTTTGAGTGTCTAGACTTTTCAGGTTGGTGCTTGTTTGGTTTTGCAATTTTAATCCTGATTGATGTTATCAGAAACTGGAGGCCTCAAAGTTTTCCACCAGGACCATGGGGTGTGCCTTTCCTTGGAAACATTTTTACTGGAATGGACTTCAAAACAATAAACAAGGTAAGGTTTTGTACAGTGTGTAGCAGATAATTAAAGCTATACCAAACATTACTAGAATCAGTCATTATAAATATGTAACGTTTAAGGATAAATAACAGCTGCAGTAGATAAATAATGACAAATTAAATAGTCATGCCCCTTTTATATTTTTTCTGCAAAGTACGTTTTGGAAAAATATTGTATTCTATCATTGAAGCATTTGCATTTCTGCTAAGCAGCTTGCTCAGGAGTATGGCCCAGTGTTCAGTCTGAGGAGAGGCAGTGAGAGGATGGTGTTTATCTCAGGATATAAAATGGTCAAAGAAGCTCTTGTCAATCAGCTGGACAGCTTCACTGACCGACCAGCTGTCCCCCTCTTCCATGTCATCTACAAAGGTTTAGGTGAGTGAACAGAAATACAGTTGTACTAATAAGTTTACATACACTTGCAGAATTTGTGATTGTTTGGCCATTTTTCAGAGAATATGAATGATAACAAAACCTTTTTTCACTCAGAGTTAGTGGTTGAATGAAGCCATTTATTGTCAAACAACTGTGTTTACTCTTTTTAAATCATAATTTTAACAGAAACTACCCAAATTAGCCTGATCAAAGCTTCATGATACCCTGGTGATTTTGGCCTGATAACATGCACACAAGTGACACAAACAGGTTTGAATGGCTAATGACTACTAAAGGTAACCATCCTCACCTGTGATCTGTTTGCTTGTAATCAGTGTGTTTATAAAAGGTCAGTGCGTTACTAGTCTCCTGACAGACTCTTGCATCTCTCATCCTGTGCTGCACTGATGTGTCTGTTTTCTGAATCATGGGGAAAGCAAAATAATTGTCAAAGGATCTGTTGGAAAAGTAAATTAAACTGTATAAAACAAGAAAAGGGATATAAAAAGGTTTTTAAGGAATTGCGAATGCCAATCAGCAGTGCTCAAACTTGAATAAAGAAGTGTAAAATGAGGAATTCTGTTGAAACCAAATCAAGGTCAAGTAGAACAAACAAAAATGTCAGCCACAACTGCCAGAAAATTTGTTCGGGATTCAAAGAGAAACCCACAAATAGCTAGCTGAAATACAGGACTCGATGAAAATATTAAGTGGTGTGGCTGTTTCAAGATGCACAATGAGGAGGCACTTGAAGAAAAATGGGCTACAAGCATCCCACTTAAAACACGCCAAACGGCACAAAGACAAGCCTCAAAACTTCTGGAACAAAGTCATTTGGAGTGATGAAACCAAAATTGAACTTTATGGCCACAAACATAAACGTTACATTTGGAGAGGAGTCAAGAAGGCCTACAATGAAAGGTACATCATTCCTACTGTCAAAACATGGAGGTGGATTGTTGATGTTTTGGGGATGTTTGAGCTGCAAAGGCACAGGAAACTTGATTAAAACTGATGGAAACAATCACAAATTCTGCCAGGGTGAAATAATTAGCACAACAGTAACTGCTACCAGATAAAAATATAGCCTACATGTCTGACTGAACTCCTTTCTGACAGGCATTGCTTTGAGTAACGGTTACCTGTGGAAGAAGCAGAGGAAGTTTGCCAACACTCACCTGCGTTATTTTGGAGAAGGTCAGAAGTCGCTGGAAAAGTACATTGAAGTAGAATGTAACTTCCTTTGTGACAGCTTCAAAGAAGAGCAAGGTATTTTGATGATAGGAATGTATAAATAACATACTGTAGTACTTTACATTAAGCACAAGCTAAGAATAAGATTTCCTTTTTCTTTACATTCCCAGGAAAACCATTCAACCCTCAGTACCCCATAACTAATGCAATCAGTAACATCATCACCTCTGTGGTGTTTGGACATCGTTTTGAGTACACTGACCCAAGCTTTCGAAGGGTTTTGGAGCAGGACAGTGAGGCCATTTTGTTGGCTGGCTCAGCAGTGGCCCAAGTAAACCCTGGACCAATATGCAGTGAGCAGAAAATGAGTATACTTTTACTTTATTTACTAAAAATAGAGTATCTCTCATTCACAGCTGTTTGACGTCCTCCCTGGTTTGATGAAGCATCTGCCAGGCCCTCACCAGACTGTCCATGGCAACTACAAGCAAATACTGGAGTTTCTGAAACAGGAAATAGAAAAGCACCAGGAGGAATGGAACCCAGACGACCCTCGGGACTATGTTGATGTTTACCTGGGAGAGATGGATAAGGTAATGTAGACACCTAGAGCAATGATTAGAATTATGACAGTGCCAGGGCAGGTACTATTCACATTGATACCTGGTTGGTGATTGGGAGAACCACATGTTGTAACCACCTCTCTAAAGGTAGTTTCCTCCATTCAGGTGTTTTAGAAAGTGGCTTGTCGTCAAACCTCATACTAGATGTGGTTCATTATTCTACTTTTTAGAGAAAGCAGGACCCCCTTGCTGGGTTCAACATGGACTGCTTGCTGATTTGCAGCCTAGACCTGTTGGAGGCTGGCACTGAAACATCTGCTACCACCCTGCGCTGGGCTCTGGTGTATATGATGAATTACCCAGAGATACAGGGTTAGTCATTTCTTACTCAGAACTACGTGAATTCAGTGTGGTGTATTTACAGATAGTTATGTCTTTGTGCACTCAGAAAAGGTGCAGGCAGAGATAGATGCAGTAATTGGACAGTCTCGCCAGCCCACATTGGCCGACAGACCCAACCTGCCTTACACCGATGCTGTCATCCATGAGTTTCAGAGGATGGGAAACATTGTGCCCCTGGGATTCCCCAAAATGGCCAGTAAAGACACCACACTGGGGGGATTTTTTATACCCAAGGTAAGAATCTATGCCCATACTGGAAAAATGGATGCTGCCACAAAAATGACTAATCCAATTATATTATGTAAACTTTCTTTTAGGGCACTGTTATATCTACAAATCTTGCATCTGTGCTGTTTGATGAGAATGAATGGGGAACTCCAGATAAATTTAATCCTGAGCACTTCCTGAATGCCGAGGGTCAATTTCAGAGAAGAGAAGCATTTTTACCATTTTCTGCAGGTTGTTTTTATACGTCAACTTTAACACTAAGCTATTATGGATGTCTGTTAAATTCTGCAATTCTAAAGGTGCCATGTTTGCTCTTTCACCAGGTAAGCGGGCGTGTTTAGGGGAGCACCTGGCCAGAATGGAGCTGTTCCTTTTCTTCACCTCTCTTCTGCAACACTTCACAATCAAACCACCTCCTGGAGAAATGCCCAGTTTAGTTGGTTTACTGGGCTTCACCCACACCCCTGGACCTTTTCGTATAATAGCTATGCCTCGCTAATTGTTGCAAATTGTGATTGTGTATTACTCACATTTTAAAAGTGTGTCCCCTCACAAACCACAATATAAATCCAGAAATGAGGGTAGTGAAGATAATTAAGCAAGCAATATATTTTTCTTGCCATATACTGTATTCTTTGATGTTTTTTTTTTAGCTTCACATTGTGCTAGACATTCTTTCACCTGATATTATTCATGCATTTATTAAACTGCTGCTCCTCAATACCCCATTGCCTCTGAATGACACTTTCTTTATTGCATTCTTTTTTATTAATTTATTCACACAAACGTCCAAAAAAGACCACCTGATGAAAAAGATATGAGACAGAAAAAGCAATTGGAACTTAACTAAATAGCCCCTCGTGACTGAACACTGTTCCTACTACCCTCTCACCTACATGTCTATCAGTGTTTGTTCAGTGCTTTTTAACAAACCTTTGCCTCTTAGGTTCTTCAGATAAGCTGCACCACAACAGTGTTATGTAATTCAAAGTTTTTATTTATGGCACCCAATAAAGAACATAATAAGAATTACTTTTAAATTTAGTTGCTCTAATTGCACCATTGGGCAAACAAAAAGGACCCACCCTGCACTATTACAGACCCAAGATAAAAAAAAAATGATCTCACACAGGTTGGCAACTTCATAATTTTTTTTTGGTACAGCCATTTTGTCATGTGGCATATTTTTTTTTTTTTATTTCCGGTGGTCAGCTTTTTTGGCATCTCAAAAATAGCAGGAAACTTTTTAACCTAATTTTAAATATGTCCAACCAAAAGTTATTTAGTTTGGGCAAAACCAGGACATATGACGAAAGGTTGCTGGTACAAGATTACATCCGTGACAGTTTAAAATTATTAGCCAACTTCTCTGGTTTAGACAAATGAGATTTCTCTAAATAAAAATATATTTGTTTGTGTTAGTGGGAAAATGGCACCAGTACTGTTACATGCCCAACCTAAACTTTGATTCCACTTTTTTCGGTTACTGCTAAGTGGTTTGGCTTCCATTAAAATAAAAACAGCTGTGTTGTTAAGCCCTTTCTTCTTTTTAAAATAAAATAACTTCCACTACACAGTCAGATATAATATAGTTTCTGTCTGAAACATTGTTTCACAATGCGTGGCATGATTGTTGTTTTATAAAAGGTAAAGTTGACACTATAAATGCACAATATGATTAAGGTCCTGTTTGTCAAAAACCTATAAAGGAGGAGCCTGTTGCACGTGGCACAAAGCACAGTCAAGTTATTGGTTACTCTAGAGTAGGACTAGTGACAGCAGGTTTCTCCTCTGAATAGGACTTCTGTACAGAAAGCTGCTGCAATAACAACCACTGTTAAATCATGTGGCTTGACAATTTACTATTGGGCTTGGATTTTAAGGGGATTTTGCTGTTCATTGTTCTGTTTATACTGGTAGCAGACTTTGTCAAAAACAGGAATCCTCCAAATTATCCTCCTGGACCACTGGGTCTCCCTCTTGTGGGAAACGTATTCAACACAGACAGCAAAAATCCCCACCTGCGCTTCACCAAGGTTAGCTTTATTAATATACTGATAAAACCACAATTACCACTTTTACTCTTTTAATATTTTTAGGCTCAGTGTCAGTTATTTCTACATAATTAATCCTCATAAATTAGATTTATATTTTTTTTAATGGTTCAGTGCTTTGTTGTTTACCAGAGTGCATTTCCATTCACAGTTGGCTGAAATCTATGGAAATGTGTTCAGTTTCCGCTTTGGCCGTGATAAAGTTGTGCTTCTTTGCGGATACAAGATGGTAAAAGAAGCCTTAGTGACACAAGCTGACAACTTTGTGGATCGGCCGTACAGCCCAATGGGGGACAGGTTTTATGCTGGAACTGGAGGTGTTCACATCTCATCTTTCTTAGCTAGACAGTGAAGCTCTAAAGTTCCCCTAACGTTGCATTTTCTGCTGCAGGTGGTCTCTTCATGAGCAATGGTGAGAAATGGAAGAGGCAGAGACGTTTTGCCTTGTCCACACTGCGAAGCTTTGGTCTGGGGAAAAGCACCATGGAGCAGTGCATCCGTGAGGAGATCCAATATCTGCAGGATGAGATTCAGAAAGATAAAGGTACTACATATACTTACAGGTAAAAAATAAATAAATCAAGGTCTAAAAATGACATACAACTTTAGGTGAGCCTTTCAACCCAATGGGACTTTTCAACAACGCTGTGTCGAACATTATCTGCCAGCTGGTCATGGGGCATCGCTTTGACTACAGTGACCATAAATTTCAAAGTCTGCTCCGGCTCTTATCTGAAATCCTTTACCTAGAAGGCACTATGTGGGCTCAAGTAAGTAAATAATACACAGTGTAATGATAATGTTTGTACATTGCATTCACTCTCCATTGCTGGTATGACATATAGCTGTACGAGGCATTTCCCTGGCTGATGAAACGCCTGCCTGGTCCGCACAATAAATTGTTCAGGAACTTCATCACTGTCCATGAGTTCATTTGTGAAGAGGTGAAGAGGCACAAGCTGGATGTGGACCACAGCAATCCGCGGGACTACATCGACGCTTTCATTATTGAAATGGAAAACGTATGTAAAGAAGTATAACAGCAGCCAACATTTGCTACATGCAAACAGTCATTTACATCAGTGTTTTTGTGTTTATAGCACAAAGACTCAGACATTGGCTACACTGAGGCAAATTTAGCTTATTGTGCTATGGATCTTTTCCTGGCTGGGACAGAGACCACTTCCACCACACTACAGTGGGCGTTGGTTTACCTCATAAAGCACCCTGATGTCCAAGGTAAGGGCTATGAAAAGACTTAAATGAAAAATCTAGTTCAGCCATAAATTAAGCACATATTGTAGCAAAGAATAAATCCTAATAAATTATGGGTCAAGGCAACATAGCATACCACCATACCACCATACAACTCCTTTATGTGTATGGAATAAATTCTGTTCTTGGTGGAGCTCTAGTTTACAACTTACAATCGGCCTGTTTAAATTTCAGAGAAAGTCCATGCAGAGATAGACAGAGTTATTGGACAGAGCCGCTTGCCCACAATGGCAGACAGACCCAACTTGCCCTACACTGATGCTGTCATCCATGAGATCCAGAGGATAGGAAACATCGTCCCACTCAATGGATTAAGACTGGCAGCTAAGGACACAACACTGGGGGGATACTATATACCCAAGGTACAGCTAGATAGATCCATTAATTTATTTTAAGTAAAGTGATCCGTATTGTTACTTTTGCTAAATTGTGTTCGCAGGGCACAAGCATATTACCCATTCTGACCTCAGTCCTCTTTGACAAGACTGAATGGGAGACTCCAGAAACTTTCAACCCAGGCCACTTCCTGGATGCACAGGGGAAGTTTGTAAAAAAAGAAGCACTGCTGCCTTTCTCTGCAGGTAAACTTAGTGTGTGTGCATGCGCATGTGCGTGCGCATGCGTGTGTGAAGTGGGATTCTTTTGCTGTCATCTAGTGGCAAAAAAGCAGATTGCAATTTGCACACATTTTACCTGCTTTTAAGTGCGTGCAAACAGCAATGTCATACAACAGGAATATGTTTTATCTGTGCTCATATGAAGTTAAAACAGGTCTGTTATCTGTTCATGGACTGTTATCCATCACCTGTAGACTCTCTGTCATTTTCTTTTCAGGGAAACGCGTCTGTCTTGGTGAAGGCCTTGCTAAGATGGAGCTGTTCCTGTTTCTGGTTGGTTTACTGCAGAAGTTTTCCTTCTCTGTTCCTGATGGAGTGGAGCTTAGTACAGAGGGTGTAACTGGAAGCACACGTGTACCACATCCCTTCAAGGTTCATGCCAAGGTCTGCTGAATTGCAACTGCTGAATACAGAGGCGGAACACCTTTTCTAAAAACTTTGAACGAGAAAAGATTGTAGAATTATTTGAGACAAGAGGCAATAAAGGCAAACCTAAATGATCAAAAACTTTAATAAAGACGTCATCAAACTAAATGTCGATTGTCTGTGTATGAACTTGCTTTGTCACCATCTGCTGGAAGAATTATCAATAGCATAGTTGACAACCAAATTGAAAACAGAGCCAAAGTAACTTAAATGTTTGTAGAGTCTTGACAGAAGCAGTGTTGCTGCCGAGGGGTCAATAAAAAAAGAATGAATGTTTTCTAAAATAAGTACTTCATGAGCTAACATATGTCATTGCGTTTTTTTGAAATGTATATGACTTTAGGACTTAAAGCAGTTACAGCTGATTTTATGTCACTGTTTCTAAATAAAACAGAATAAACTGATTGTCTTTTGTGTAATGGTGGGCAGGCCTAAGTCTGTGACAGTCACCCTTACATACCAAGAGTTAGAGACAACCCAACTTGTCCTGCGAGTGGATGATGGAGCTGTGAAAAACACGGAAGCCTTCTTCGTCCAGGGTGCTTCAAAATGCAGATTTATGATTTGTATCTGTGCTTTGAGTCGAGAGGAATGCTGCTTGTGATTTTCCTTATGCTGCTTGCGTTGTATTTTCGGAGAAATAGAGACCCACCCAACTTTCCACCTGGACCACCAGCTCTTCCTCTTTTAGGAAACATTTTTAACATTGAAGCAAAACAACCTCACATCTACCTTACCAAGGTAAGACCTCTGCCTCAGATCTAGACAGTACAAGTACTTATAAATATGGTCAGGAAAGTCCACTTTGTACAATAACTTATGACATAAGACTGAAGAACACATCAGCTTATAGCAGAATCTCAATCTGAAATTTTAAAATATTTTTGATATACAAGTTAGACAGGTTAATCAGCAATAAGAAAAGTATACATTTCTGACTTTTTGCCTGAACAAATAAGAAAACAGTTAAAGTTTGTAGTGTGCAAATGAGTGGAAAACAAGCAGGACATCACTGTCACATGCCAGACAACAGTGCATCTATTCTCTCCCCATACACTCACAGCTTGCTGATGTTTATGGGGATGTGTTCTGCATACGCCTGGGAAGGGACACAACAGTGTTTGTGTCTGGCTACAAGATGGTGAAGGAAGCATTAGTGACGAAAGCTGAAAACTTTGTAGACCGTCCTTACAGCCCCATGGTGACGAGAATATATTCAGGAAACACAGGTGAATGATAAAAAAACACAGAAATTTGGTTTGAGTAGCTGTAGTAGTACAAGTTGTTGGTCATTTTCTGCTGGTTTCGTCTCAGCTGGGCTGTTCTTCAGCAATGGGAAGGTGTGGAGGAGACAGCGGCGGTTTGCCATGGCAACATTAAGGGCATTTGGCCTTACCAAGAGCTCAATGGAAGACAGAATCTTTAAGGAGAGCAGGTATCTGCTGGAGGCCATGGAGATGAAGAAAGGTTTGGAAGAACATCACCATGCTCTGTATAATAGTAATAAGTAAAGTATTCAGTATTATTATGTGATTTTAGGTAATCCTTTTGACCCAGTGCCCCTCTTAAATAATGCTGTGGCCAACATCATATGCCAAATTGTATTTGGGAGAAGATTTGACTATAGTGACCAACGCTTCCAGGCAATGCTCAGTGATCTTAATGAACTGGCATATCTGGAAGGCTCTGTGTGGGCTTTTGTGAGTACTGAAAAGCAGTCTTTAATCGTCTTACATAAAACTGCAACAGCTTTTGTTACTGTTAATTGACCTCATAACTTTCTTTGCAAATAGCTCTATGATGCTTTTCCAGCACTGATGACACACATACCAGGTCCTCACAATGGCATTTTCAGCAATGCTAAATCTTTGGAGGCATTTATCAGGGAAGAGGTAGAAAGGCACAAGTTGGATTTGGACCCTAGCAGTCCACGTGATTACATTGACACTTTCCTTATAGAGGGCGAAGTATGTTCACAACTTTTTTGTATGATTCAGTACAAACCTGATTGTCAATCTTCACTGATCTATGTCTTCACTTTATCAAACAGCAGAATGGTAACCAGGAACTGGGCTTTAATGAAAGCAACCTGGTCTTGTGTTGTCTGGATCTGTTTCTGGCAGGAACTGAAACCACATCCAAGACTCTGCAGTGGGGTCTTATCTATCTCATCAAAAACCCTCATATTCAAGGTGAGCATCCAAAACTCCTCGAAGCAGAAACTATAGCTAAAACCATGAAGCACTTTTACTGCATGGTCCAAACTTTCACAGAGAAGGTCCATGCAGAGATAGAGAGAGTGATCGGACAGAGTTGCCAGCCCACGATGGCAGATAAGTCTTATTTGCCCTACACTGACGCTGTCATCCACGAAATCCAGAGAATGGGAAACATTGTCCCACTCAATGGATTCAGAATGGCAGGCAAGGACACAACACTGGGGGGGTGTTTTATACCAAAGGTACAGGATATTAGAGCAACAATGATAATGGTTCTATTTAAGTTATATGATAGGACAATACAAGCTGTGATTTGTTATGCACAGGGCACATCTGTAATGCCAATCCTGACTTCTGTGCTGTTTGACAAGACAGCGTGGGCCACTCCAGACACATTTAACCCTGAACACTTCCTGGATGCTGAAGGAAAGTTTGTCAAGAGAGATGCCTTTTTGCCTTTCTCAGCAGGTGACATTTATGTGCAAGAAAAGAAATATGGTTTGCAGAAGCAATATGAGCAGCCGAATTAGTGTTGGGCTTGTTTTGCAGGAAAGCGAGCATGTCTCGGTGAGGGCCTGGCAAGAATGGAGCTGTTCTTGTTTTTCATCAGTTTGTTTCAGAAGTTTTCTTTTTACACTTTGGATGGAGTTGAGCTGCAAACAGAAGGAATCATTGGCGCAACACGCACACCACATCCATTTAAGATCTATGCCAAAACCCTTTGAAAATAAAGTATTTACCATATCAACTATTTACTCAAGCTCTTCTTTTTTCTATATTAAATTGTCAACTTGTATCTGCTTTTACTACTGGGCGCTTGTGTAGAAGACCTTCATCATGGTTTCCATTAATAAAGCATTTCTTACATGTGTTTGGTGTTGCTTCTATAGTAAAATTAGATTCAAATTCATCCGATAGGAATGCATTTCTAACATAATGTCCTAAACCCGCCTATGTAATGTTCTAATATAAAACCTAAAACCTTCTATAAAAATCTGATATTTGTAAAAATCTTTGAAGAAAAAAAAAAGAAACACGTTTATTCACACAAAGATAGTTCAATTGTAGTTTTAAATGACTGAAAACACATACTTTTACACCGTTTCACAAAAAGCTGAAGCTTAAAAAAGGTGCTACATTCAAACCAGTTTTAAACAGTTCATATATCATCTATTACAAAAGCATATGGCCCAAAAATCACAGACCAGTTATTGCATACATACATACATACAAACATACAAAGAAATAAGTGTTGTCTTTCTGTGTTTAGGAACATAAATTTATAAACTACAGAATTGACAATTTAATTTTTTGACATTTGGTTCTAATGCTGGTTTTTAATCATGATTACAATTTAATAGAATATTTTTTTCTAATTACTATGAATATATAAATACAAAACCCATGTTTTTGTTGAATTTTTGTTGTTGCAGTAATTAAAAATAATTATTACTACAAATATTACAATTCAACTGTGTATGACACTTAGTACTTAGTTGATTAAAAATGGGGAAAAATTATTGAAAGAAATTGGTGACCAGCACCAAATACAGAAATTTATTAAGCACGTTTTTTTTTTTTTTATCAGTCTGCTGGATGAAAATTGTAGAACCCCCTCCCACTGCATAGTGTGTTCAAATGATTGTAGTAAATTAGTAGTAAGTTCACTTTACATCAAGTCAGTAGTAGAATTATTATTTTTTTAAATTTATAATAAAGCATAATTTTTCCTCCATACCTAACCAACTGCACACTAAAGAGGAAAGCTAAAGCTTAAATGAGCACTGTAAAGTGCTGCATTTGCAGACACGGTAGTGAATATGTAGGAGCTTCTGTAGCTATTGAGAGAAAAGAGGCTACATCTACTTGTTTTGAACCCAGTGGATAACATTTATGTTTGATTCCCGTAGTGCTCTTCATTCGCAATTAGCTCACTTCAACTTCGGCCCTGTGCACTTAGGGCAGATGTGTTTAAGGTCACTTAAGTGTCCAGGTGGGTGTGGATCTTAACATTTGGCTCTGAGACAGTTTCACTTGGAGGTAGTAGCAGCAGGCACGCTGATAGAAAGTGCCCGACGAGGAGCGTTGGACACTTGTCGCTGCTGTGACAGGAAGGACTGACCTGGGGACAGCATAGGGGAGGCGTGCCCACCCAGACGTGATTCAATGGCCAGCTTTTGAAAGTTTAAACTCTAGAGGATGGCACAAAGAAAACAAAAGATTTTTTCCCCTGTCTTTGTTTTATACTTAAATGTAATGTCTTGAATTCATCTCTACCTTATTGTACCAGGCAGTGACAATCAGCTTTTCTTCATAGTCCTTCAGCTTGGCCTGCTCACACTGACGCTGAAGAAGCAAAAGCGTTTGATTATTTGTCTTATTAGTATCAATCTTTGATGTTACAAGACATGCCGACATTTACCTCAAGGCTGAGAATCCGTTTGTCACGGTCCACTAACTGATTTCTAAGAGCCTGGATCTCAGCAGTGGCTGGATTTAGTTTGGGGTCAAGCGCTCGGATGACCTACACCACATAACCAAATATGCTTAACACTAATGGGCAAGTAATCCACAACACATTCAAATATAAACTTGTGTCACTCACATTGCGAGCTTTCTCCAGGTACATTTTATATCTTTCCTCCATTGCCCTCATGTCATCATCTTTCTTCTTCAGAGCAGCCATCAGCTCGTCTACCTTCATGGCTAACAGATTTACATTTCGTATAAATGTTATGATATAATGATGTTTAAATATGGAGCAAGTCTGTACATACAGGTCTGAGTGTTCTCAGGCTGAAGGTCCTCCAGAAGCTCTTTCTTTTTCAAGATTTCATCCTGAGCTTCATTTAGCTG
This sequence comes from Neodontobutis hainanensis, assembly GCA_024349245.1. NCBI lineage: Eukaryota > Metazoa > Chordata > Actinopteri > Gobiiformes > Odontobutidae > Neodontobutis > Neodontobutis hainanensis. The sequence continues at coordinate 5,025,481 of JALDNG010000022.1, read as the reverse complement.
CACCCTAAAAGACAATGATCATGATCTTGTAGACGTAGCAACAAACTTGTTTTAATTAAACTATTATAAAAGAAAAAAATTCGCTTACATATGTGCATCAAGTTTCCGCTTCAAGTTGGACTTAAAGAGACAAAAATAAAAATGACTACTCAAAGTTAAAACAAATGATATCATGCAACATAAATAAATTCATACGTCGTCTGGTTTGGCAGCTTGACTCTGCAGCGCTTTCTGAAGGTCCTCCACTTGTTGCTTCAGCTCACTGGCCCGCTCTCTGCTTAATCTGGATTTTATAATTAGGAAAAAAATCAGCATGAAAAACAGTAACAGAACAGGTCAGGACACACAGAGAGTAAATAAGCACGTACATTGAAAAGAGCAGACAACAGTCTCATAAAGTACCTGATCTCTGTTTCTAGTTTACTCTGGCTCTTATGGGCTTCTTCAAGCTGGGCCTGCAGAGTTGCAATTTTCTCTCTCTCACATTCCTCCTGTTGCACTCTTAGCATCTTGTTCTCATGCTGTAGCCGGATGAACCTTTCCCTAAACAATGCTTGCCATTATTATTGAACTGGGTCAGAGAACAAGCAAATGATATGCAGTGAGAGGTTACCTGTACTCAATGGGTATTAATTCAGCTGCCAGATTGTCATGGCTGGGACTGCCAGAAGGAAGTATTCCTAAATTAAAGGTCATATGAAAACAAAGCTGTTGTGTTGGCATCGTTCTTTCAAATAGAGGTTTATTTTGAGTCAGTTACCTGCTTGGGAGAGCTGGTGCTGCTGAACCTGTGTGCACCTCAGTTCCTCATTTAGTTCTTTTAGAGAGTCTCTCTCAACAATGATCCTCTTGTGTTGAAAAAGATAGACACATTTATAAACAAACATCTTGGACAGATTTGAAAATTTATGTTGGTTGATATACGTTTTAATAATCCAAACACACCTCCTTCTCCTTCATCAGAGTTTCATGCCTCTCTTCAAGCTTCTTCATTTCATAGGCCAGGTTGTCTGCTCGCCTTGTCTCCTCAGACAACTTCTTGTGTAGTTCTTGGACCTGACAAAGACATCAGTCATCATCAAACACTGTATGTGCTAATGATTAAAAATCCTAGAAGAGTTATACAAGCTTTTCTTTTTCTCCATTTGATTCCAAGTTTACCTGTTTCTTATACGTTTCCAGCTGTGCTCGCGCTGCATTGGCCTTACGCAGCTCTTCTTCCAAGCTAACAGTGTTTTGCATGTAGGTCATGTTGTTTTCCTCCAGCAGCTTCATCTGCCTCTTCAGATCACCAAGATTCTCCAGCTTACGCTTGTATGTTTCCACTGAAGCCTCCAGCATTACCACTCGGTCAGAGCAGTTCCTGTACAAATTTACGTTAGTTGTCAAGGCTATTATGCTCATTTTTAGTAATTAGACATTCTCATCTGATTGGGAGCGTGTCAATTAGCAGAATAGACTTCTTTCTAAACACTTTTCAAAACATTTTTTGTAGCTCCCACTTCACTCAACAGAAGACATCATCCTATTGGAGCCAAAGACTGCAGACAAACCTTAGCACATCCAGTTCGTCTTTGAGTGCTCGAGATTCTTCTGCCAGACTAGTGAGCTCGTCGTTACGATGCTGGACCTCAATCAGCTGTTTCTCCAACTCTTCACAGTGGATCCGGTAATCATCTTTAGCTGCCTCTAGCCTGATGCATATGGACAACATCTTCAGATTCATTTATCCATGATCGGAGATAATAGCTGGTACAAAAGGCAGACCTGAAATTTTCCTCCTGTATAGCTTCCAGCTGTTGTTGTAACTGACTGTGTTTTTTTCCTGAGGCTGTTTTTGGGTCGTCAAATGAGTCCAGCTGATTGGCTCGATCAGTTAGAACATCATTCTCAGCCAATAAGCTGTTTCGTTCATCCTGAAGAATTGCCACCTGTCCCAGATGAATACAGAGGAATAGGTTGAATGTTGAATGAACTAAAATATTTGAAACAAACATTGTCAGGAACATTGGGCAAGAATAATTCCAGGCAAAAAAGCAATTGGAGGCATTAAAACAGATTTGTTGCTCCCATCCGTTAACGCGAGTTATTTAGGCTTGAAGCAGGGTACAGCAAGTGCTTTTTGAGCAAACATGTTAATATGTGGTTAGTTCATTTCACCTTTTCCCAGACACTGAATTTACTTACCGTCTACACATTTACAAGCAACAAAAACTGTCTACAAATATAAAGAATTTAAACAAAAAACAAAGAAACGCACTTGTAAAACACTAAAAGTCAGTTACCTTTTTATCATCAACTACTTTACTTTCTATTTATTTTACTTATTATAATAAACACATCAAATTAGTTAAAATGGTTCAGTGTTTTAAATGTTAAATGAGGTAGCATTACTTTCAAATTATTGAATATTAGTCACATCTTGCATTACTTGCATTGAACAGCTCTGTGATTAATCCATCTGTTAGCAGAGTTAGAGCAAACATTAGAAAAGATGGATTAGCTGTGATTAGTTTTGTCACATTGGACTTACCTCCGTTTGGTGAGAAATGATGACAAAACAAACCAATCTGTTGAAAGTCCAATTGAACAGTTGATCAGTGCTTTTGCTAATTTTTGTCTGCCTGGACTGTGCTGAATCATCTGGGCACAGCATGGACAGACAGCCCAGACTGTAAGCTCACAATGTTTCTGCCACAGCAGCTCCAGACAATGCACCCCAGAATTTCAGCAAAGGCACATGTCCTGTTTATTCTGTACTGTACCAAAGGCATTTGTGTTTTATGTGCAATCAGCCAGGGCTGGCTCTCAAGAGTTCCACTGAGGGCAGACATTTATTAATGAATGTTATTTTATTGCACGCATTCATTTTCACCTGTATGTCCAGCTCTTGACAGCGTTGGGCTAGAGCTTCCTTCTCAGCTGAAAGTTCAGCAAGTTCCTGTAGGGCTTTTCTAAGCTGAAAAAGGTAGGTTAAAAAGTATTTCAGACGTGCATAATTTAGAGAAATTATTATTATCAATCGATTTCATAAACCCAAAAAGAATTGTGTGACAAACTGACTTTTAAATGTAAGGCTGTAAATTGTTAATCTATTAATAAGCTGCTGAGAGGGATCAGAGGGACATGATATCATCACCGACCTGCTGTTCCAAGTCCCCTGACAGTTCTGCTCCAAATGGGGGCATGGTCTCTTTACTTATGAGCTGAGAAACAGAAAAAAATATTAAATGGAACTGGTTGAAAAAGAAAAATGGCTGCATCATATTAAATTATTATTATTATTATTATAATAGCTAAAAAACACTCAGCCTCCATGCCTCAATGGAGTGAAAACTAATGTAATCTCTGTGAAAGGAGGGACTAACCTCCTGAATTGCTGTCATGACAACATGCTGCACAGACTCCTCCAAGGTCATGATGATCTGAATGTATTCTGGAAATGGTGCAAGAGGACTATATCAAAAAATTTATCTAGTACCCATGTCCAACTTGACCTGGTTGCACGACCCATCAATGATTTGGACAATGTCAGTAGTTTGGCAATGCAATAATTAAACTTAGGTGACCTCTGTTAACCACATACCTTGTTTGCGCTCACACTTGACAGCACAGCCCAGTACGAGCTGTAGCAGCCGCCCCAATTGCACAATGTCTGAATGCTCTGCTACAAGAGCCAGATCCGGTAAAGGGAAACCGGAGATCTGCTGGTCTAAGACCTTGTGGTGTAGAGTAACACATAATATTTTCTTGTGAGATAAAAAAAAAAACTCAAAATGAAATGTAAAATTAAGTATATTTCTAAGCAAGCTTAAGTGTCTTGGGACTTCATAATAAACAAACAAATCCCATCTGGGCTAACAACAACTATAAAAACAGAAAGACTACCTCGTTATAATAGTCAACCATCATCTGAAGAATCTTCTTTAGGTTGTTCATCTAAAAAGATTTCAGCCAATATTAAAAATGTGAAAAGTCCACACTGATTAAATGAACTAATGTTCATAAAAATAAAAATACACGTCTGAATGTACACAAAGAGCAAGACCAAGTAAACGCAGGAGACAGGACAATGACACACAGAGGAAATATGAGGAGGGTTATTATTGGAAATACCACATGGATAATGCATAGCAGGCTTTAGCAGAAATAATAAACAAGTGACACGCATGCACACATTTCACCAGAGGAGTGAGAGCACAGGTTCAGGAACAGCAGCCCTGGGGGCCTGGGGCTTACAGGATTTCACAAGTGGTGGGAAAAGAGTCAGCAAGTGAAAGTGCAGGAGAGATGTTTTTATACCTTTAATCTCCAGTTGTCCTCAACATCTGTTTTGATGCGACCAAGCCATCCATCAGAGAACCATCCTGGATCACTGCAACACAAGCATCAACATTTAATGTGCAGTGCTTTTGTTCTGATGCTTTTTAAACAAATCTTTCTTCCTCTTTAAGGGTACCGTGTGTCATCTTTCCACCATTACTGTACACTATTTTAATTAATTTCAAATTTAATTAAATTTTATTTTATTCTAGATCAGGTGGATCAGTTTGGTTTGTTATAGGTTTTGTGTCTAAGTTGTGTTTCAAATGGTCTTTTTAAAACTTTACTTGGTTACAACTATCTCTAGTACCTCCCAATGCATTCTGGCTGATCTTAATAAATGGGACACAAACAACAATCGTGGAATACATGCTTGTGCATTCTTACATCTGATGTAGGGCTTGTGATATTGCTGCTCCAGTGGTGAGGTCCTCCACCGTTCTACAGGGTGCAGAAATGTGAAAGGTCTGCAGCTGAAAGGTTAAAGATAGTAATTATTTTGTGATTTGTTCAAGCACTGAAATAGCACTGTTTAATATGTATTTATCCAATACTGTGCATTCTGGTGTGCCTTAATAAATCTAAGCAGCTAAAAGCAAAAAAAAAAAAAAAAAAGTTAGTTTTTTTTAGACAATTATATAAAAAACGTATACATAATAATGTGGAAATTTTAATTAGTCTGGGTGGGATATATTACCCCGATGACAATATAGTAAGTTACCACTTGTCTATGGTTCTCATTATAATCTTTAGTAATAATGATATTTAAAATAAAATAAAAAAAGGCATTAAATACAAATTATAGCTGAACCATAAAACTTAATTCAAATAAATTTCATGTGAATTAGCTTTACCACAGGAATAGATAGCAGTAGCATAATAAAGATACACACTGACGGTTAGCATTAAGTGTAGTGAACGTAAAGATATATAAACAAAACAAAAGATAATCATTCTACAAATATCTCGTGATAAATTAGATTAAAATCTCAAAAGAGGAAAGACTTGAATGAAGATTAATATTTTAGAGCACACCCATAATAGTTTATTATTAATGTGGACAATAATTCGTTAGCTTGTGCATTAATAATATGGATACAGCTAAAGAAATACTTTAAATCGCAATAGTACAAATGGTGCTTATTTTATGTATTATCGTTAAACATTAAAACCGGTGTGAGTAGCGACTATTTGCTCAAGTGGCTGGACATTTCCCTCGTTTGTCCACAAGTGTAGGTTTAGTGTTTAGTGACACCTTGAGCAGGTGAATAACCGCTCCGCTTTAGCCTGATGCAGACAGAAATTTCACGTAGTTGGCGTAAAGCATGAACTCACCCAAATAATAAGGCTTTCGACCAAAGCAGTTTTGTTCTCGTCCATTTGGTGCCTTTTAAAACGACCTCTCAACCTGTCAGCGAAGCTCTTCCGCTTCTCTCCGCATTTGTCCTCACCTGCTGCAAACAAGAGGTAAATCTCTAACGACATATACGCAACGCCTGCACACACGCAGACGCTCCACCATAAAAGCAGCGTAAATCTATTCATGAATAGCTCAGCGTCTTAGTGGCTTTAGGGCGCTTACTGAAATACAATGATCCTAGTCGGATCCAATCAGTAGCGAGCTCTTAGAAGATTGACAGCTCATAAATCCGGCTGCAGCCAATTACAGAAGGAGCTTCAAACCCTTTCATACTTATTATGTCAGCGTTATTTTTTTCTTGGCTTGCAGTTTTTGTGCTGTTTAGGTTGAGTTATATATATATATATATATATATATATATATATATATATATATATATATATATATATATATATATATATATATATATATATATTAGCATTTAGTTATTAAACTTTATTTAAATAACAATACACTGTAGGTCTCAATCATCCGACTTAATCACATGTAGAAAGTTTATTAACAATTTCTACAATATTTATCTCTGATTATAGTCACAATTTGTTAAATGTTTAAAATATAGATATTGAACAATCAGCTCTTTTTAACATTTGAACGTCACACAGCCCACTGAAATGTATTTGACCTGCAGCTGGACTTTGCTCCTTTCGTCCAGAGCACATTGTCTGTAACTGTGTGTCAGGTAGTAGCTCTGGGTTATTTATGCGCCCCTGCCAGCCTCAGCCCCTGACCCTGACTGACTGACTGCTGCTATTTTTAAATGACCTGAACTACACTGTCATTCACCCAAAGGTGGTCTAAGCACACTGTCAATATTTGCTGAAATATTTTGGATAGGGTTGACACAACAAGGACACTGACATTTAGTGAGACAACATTTTTATTTATTTATTTTTACCTTGTTTTACTTTATATATAATGAATTGAGTATTGTGCATTTAACCTCCATAAATGTATTTATTTTTTAATGTCAGTGTCTCAGCTAACACCTCTGGTCAAGTGGGGTTGTTGAAAGCAGACTGTTGGCAGAGTAAACAATAGGTAAATGATTGTTAAGGTCAAACTTAACCTACTTAAACTAACTGGGAGGAATCATTGATCTGGCAAAAAGTCATGTGATCCAAATATCCTGGCCTCTGATAGGAATTAGACTTTATGCTTTATGGTGTTATTGTGGCAAGTGTTGCAATTTACTGTGCACTGTGGTATTGACTGACTAATAGTTCCCCCTTAAGCTACTTCACTGACCAGCTGATAGTGGTTGATTATTAACAGCTAGTTCAAATTTTTTTAGTTGAGTGATGCTGTCGAGCAGCACTTCACTTCCTGCTAGAAAACCGGAGGAGTCTAACTGCCTACCTCTGCCGTTTACTATGCACCTCTGCTACTGTCCACAATCCAGGTAAAATACTTTTTGTATGTTTTTTTTATGGTTTGAATTGTTAGACCATGGACATTTTTTATGGGCAAAACATTTTGCAGAAATGCTTATTTATTTTTTTTTATTATTTTTGTATTGTCAAAATATATCAAATTATGAATCCCTTACGACTAGTTCTTGTTTTTTTTGTCTATATGATGGATAAGTAGTGTTAATGTGTTTTTCATTTCTATGTCATGTTGCAGAGTGTGCTGTTTCCTTGAAGAAACTGTGTCTCAGGGTCACAGAGTTTCTTCAAAATCTTTGACGTTCCCACCAACAAACTTATCATGCATCAGCTGTCTAAAGGTGATCACTCACACTGACTGAATATTTTTTGTTTTATTTTTTCCACAATCAATTTACCATTATACTTTAAAACTAGTCAAAAGAATATATATATATATATATATATATATATATATATTGTAAAATTATAGTTTATCATTAAAATGTTAACATTTCTGTATTTTCCTCTTATTCTTTAGGAATCTGAAAATGTATGTTCATCAACAAGCCAAAGAGACTGCCAGTGTCCAGTGTGCTTGCAGACACCAACTTTCCCCGTACAGACGAACTGTGGCCATGTATTCTGCGGTATGCCATATTTTTTCAGTAATGGTTTAATCAGAGCTAAATTTCATCCAAACACTACCATGAGAAGTTTGATTACATAGACATTCACAGCAGCATCAATATTCTGCATTGATGTTTTTGGCTAACTGCAAGGTTTTTAATAATTGACTGTTGTGATGGATTTCCATTTCTACTTCTTTCCTACCACTTACCTCCCACATAATGAAGTGCTTAATTATACAAGTCATGATGTGGCTCTTTTCTTTGGGCTCATTTGTGTAACTTTGGTTTGTGCAAAGCCTATTCCAAGCCTAGAAATGCAATAGACTTTATTATTTTTTTTATTGCCACAAGTTAATGACTCAATGTGTCCTTGTTCTGATAAATTACCAAGCCCTCTTATAAGAACGAACTACAACCTGATATGTACAAAGGCATCTTCAGGCGTGGTCTGGACTTGACCATTTCAATAAGCAAATGTTTCAGGCTTTGTCTTTTTCAATACACATCTGGTGTTACCTTGACCCGAGCAGTTACCACTGCACTTGCCCCACAACCTTTATCTGTTATTAACAATGATGCAATGTGGCATGCTTTAACTTCTACCCTCACTTATATCGTAATTCACAATAAAAGTGTTGTAGTTTGTAACAAGCAGCTTATTTTGTGACTGTAGCTCCCTGCCTAATAACTTACTGGAGACATGGCTCATGGTTGGATGCAATCAGCTGTCCTCTATGCAGACAGAAGGTATAGTATAAAGTGCATTTACATTATTGTAAAAACCCTTATTTCAACAAAAGTATAAACAAAAACATTGTTTACAGGTCAGTGTGCTTTGTCATTTATTTGATGAGAGCCGGTCAGATCGACAGTCAAGTGTAATTCTGGGAGAAATCACAGACTACAATAGACGTTATTCTGGAGCTCCAAGGCGGGTCAGTACTTTGTCTAGATTTATTTGAAACAGATCCTTGTTTCGGTATTTAATTGAAATGTCAGAACCTAAATATTTCTTGGGACAGGGTGTGTAATAGGGCCACTTGTGGGAACTAGGAGAGATTACATTTCCATAAAACTTAAGAATAACAGCATCTGGTAACACCTGATACTGACACACCTTGCCTGTCCTTTTCTGTCAAATAAAAAAAAAACAGGTGCACTGGTGTTAAATATCAGTACAACTGCACTTTTAGATTGTACTTTTATAACAGCTTGTATGTAATAAAACTAGACAGGAACCCTTAAGTATATTACACTTCTATGTTCATATAAGCAAATAGAAATGTCATGTCTTCTTAATGAGAAGTTAGTTTTTCTTACATGTAATCATTTGTTGGTCTTTTAGATGAAGGACTACCTGTGTGATGCACCTCTCCTTCTGCATTTAATGGCCCGGGGCCTGGGCACCATGGGAGGACTGCTGTGGTTGTTTTTCTTTAGAGTCGCCCTGTGCTGTGTACGGACTGTAGTGTCCTTCTCATCCTCTTCTCTGGAGCCTATCTCGTCTTCGGCAGGTTCCATAGAGACAGTCTCATCATTAAGTGGCCTGCTGGAAGTCCTGGATGACTTGGTGGTGGTCATCCTGCTACTCGTCTGTGTCATCAATGTTAACCAGCAAATGGCTCCACAAAGAGGACAGACTACAAATGCAGCAACAACACGCAGTCACTGGGAACTCTCTGTAGGTGCTGGTCCACACTCTTTGTAGTTGTAGAGTTATGTGTCTGCACAGATGCTTGGATTGGTGGATACAGTAATATTGACTCAACATGGCTGGTCAGTCTTTACAGTGCTCAGTGAAATCTACAGTCTGTTATTCAGTACTCAGAAAAATCTCTTGTTAAATCCCCCTTCATCTTCATCTCAGACTATGATGTTTGACTGTCTTGATCTTGCAAAACTGCAATGCAAGTAGTCAGTAACTAATGCAAAAGTCAAATATATGTAAATATATTTGTGTGTAAAATAAAAAAAATATTTATTGCTTTTACTTTTTTTCTCTTTTCCATCTTGAAATTTCTAAATACTACATACTGTTGAAAAAAGGTTTAAGTAAAAACATCAGGACTCAGTTTTTAAAGGTGAAGATGTTTCGTCTCTAATTCCACGAGACTTTATCAATTCTGAAATCAACTGTAAGAGAGCTGCAGTTCACCTCCACCTCAAAGAGAAAGGACATTGCTTTGAGGACAGCAATGTCCAAATTGTGGCCAGAGAGGCCAGATGGTTTGAGAGAGGAGTGAAGGAAGCCATTTTTGTGAAAATGGAAAAGCCCTCTTTGAACTGAGGTGGCCTCAGATTCATGGTGCCTAGTATTTATAAGGATGTTCTGAAACCTAAAAACAAAAGAGCTTCACTCTAGAACAAACACAGCACCTGAATACAACAGTGACACTAACAACTCTCTTGAGCCTTAACAACTCCCACATCAGGAGTCACACTTCCCTTTCAAGGCCAAAAACTGTGAGAGCAGAACAGCCTGGTCCACCAGTTTTGGTTTCAGGGAAAACTCTTCCCTCTAAAGATATAAGCTCAGCTCTCTTACAATTGATCTAAGAATTGATAAAGTCTTTTGGAATTGGAGTCAAAACATCTTCACCTTAAAATGAGTCAGGACGTTTTTACTTTTTCTTCAAGATGTCCTGGATTACTGAGAACCTTCACAGACATAATACATACTGTTAACCAATTAATACGGTTACCGTATACTGTTATGTATTATAAGTACAGTTTATAAATATCCAGATTAGCTCAGTAGGTCAACACTTTTTAAATCAGAGTTTAAAGAATAACAAAACAATAGATAAAAATAAAGCTAAATAAAGCTGGAACTACATGGAAGATTTTATGTAAACAGGCTTTTTAGTTTTAATAGACACAGCAGTATTACAGTGTGTTGCTGCACCAGGCAGCTGCATTGTTGAACATTTGTAGCCATGGTGACGGTTTGAGGGAAGCCCTGAAGACCCTCGGGGCCCAGGGCCATTGCCACCCCAGGGTGCAGCGCTCTGGGTGCGGCATCATGGCTAGGTGTCTGCCATCTGTCGAGCAGAGACCAGCTATGCCCAGTGGGGAGCCATTAGGGTTGATAGGGTATTCTTCAGTGGGATGACCATGGTCATCAAGGTAACGTAGGGGCGCCAGGCCGCCAGAAACAATCCTGTCCTGTGCTTCAGAGCTACAGAATTGCATCAGACCTGCAAAAAAGTGAATCTGTTACGGTAAAAATCAATAAAGAAAGACAGCTGCTGATAACAGAACACAATGACTCAACAGCATGAGCAATGATTGCACAAATTCAAAAGTTTCACACTAAATAACTGTTTCCAATTTATTTATAGCATTATAGTGCCAGGCAACTAAAGGCCCCAAAGGTTACACTATGTCCTGAAAAGAACTATACCTTCCCCATGTGCGACCCACACTCCCAGCGCGGAGCCCTCCATGCCTCTGAGCCAGATAGATGGGGACTTCTCAATACCAACACTGACAAAGCGTGACTCAAACCGGCCAGATTTATTATGGGTCAGCACAACATCGGAATCTGCTAGAGACATGGCAAGAAATATTGTTGAAGATAATTATCACATAAATGTAGACACCTTGTTCTTTAATGGACAGTGCATTTCAGTGCTTTTGTCCTCTTACCTGTGCCACTGTCTGTCTCTCCGACCCAGCCCAGCAAGGCTAGAAGCTGGCAGCCATTACACACACCTAAACTCAGTGTGTCACTCCGCTGTTGGAAACGATCAAATTCAGCCTTGGCTTTTGGGTTGTATGCAACAGTAGCGGCCCACCCTATCACAAAATAAATCAGACATGAAACTATTGTAGTAAAAGCTTCTAAAAAAAATTTTGAGAAAAAAATGAGTGAGTCCTGCCTTTTGCTGATCCCAGGACATCGGCGTAGCTAAATCCTCCAACAAATACAACTACTTTAAACAGGTCCAAAGTTAAAGAGCCAGAGCAGAGGTCCTGCATTGTGACGTCCCACACCTTTGTATAAATAAAAAGTCGCATCAAGGAATCAAAACATGCCGCTATTAACTGAAAAACATATATTTTTATTAAAGAAGTGCTAACCTCAAACCCTGCCATAAACAGAGAAACAGACATTTCTCGGTCTCCATTACTACCCTCTTCTCGGACCACCGCTACACGGGGCAATCCTTTACCTGAAGAGTGACATCAAAGTTAAAACCTAATAAGCCAACATGTTCTGAACGTTTTAATATTGCAGCACTTGACACTGTGACAACATGTCTGTTCACAGCAATTACCAACTGTTAAATAAATGTAGCTAACATGATAAAATCACATATAATTAAATAAACATATTGCAACTAGTACGCCTCCAGTTTCTTACAAAGTTGCTTGATACTGGGCATTTCAGCAGGGTCAAATGTCAATTTGAAGTAGGGCTGTGTCCTCTTAGTGAGCCCCTCTTTTTCTTGTTTAACACATAGCTCATTGGCCTGAAGGCACTCCAACTGGAAACTGGTGTCCTCCCATACCGCTCTGAGTTTAGGGAGGCCCTCCTTCAGCACCTCCTGTTCATCTACACAAACTCTGATCTACAACAAAACAAAAGGGGGGCAGTGGTTATTACTAATAATCTGAAGAGTTTAGATTTGAAAACTAAATAAAAACAAACTAGTCTCACCATTGCTTCAGGTCCAAAACCTGAGGTTTTTCCAATCTGAAGACACTGCACGCCTGCATTGCTGTATCTCTGACATACCATTTCAACATCATTCTGTGATACCTCAAGAACCAAACCAGACTCCTCATTGAATAACAGCTCCAGCACTGTACAGGCAGCAAAGACACACTTGAGTTTTTGCCAGAGTTAAAGCATCTATATAACATATCGCAAAAAAATTAAACCCTCACCTCCTGCTCCTTGTGATGCCAGTTCAACATCAACCCCACGATTTCCTGCAAAGGCCATCTCCAGGATGCAGGAAATAAGGCCTCCATCGCTGATGTCATGTCCTGCACTCAGCAGATTATCTAAAATAACCCAAAATTATACAGAACTTGTTAAAGATTGTTTTTTCTATTGTCAGCAGAATGTATATATTCCACAATAAACCACTAGGTGGCAGAGTCATCCCAATGTAAAGCTTTTGGTGACTTCACAAATTAAAAAGACATCTTAAATACTTTTATACAGCCAGCTAGGCAAAACTTTTCCCATTTTGCTGCATATGTTATTTGGTGAGAAGTGCAAGCTGACCCTTTATGAGTGTCTGTGTGGTGTTGAAGCAGGCAGCAAATAGTTGTGGTTGGTCCAGGTCAGGAGAGCAGTCTCCCAGCTGGTTGTAGCACTGAGCCAAAGCAGAGCCTCCCAGACGATGCTGGCCTGGATTTAAAGGAACCCACAATAACACGCCTAGAGACAGAACAGAGGGTCAGAGACAGGCAATGTCTCCATGACTACTACCAAATTCTCTAGATAATCCATGCAATACCTTTGCCATCTGGATCCTCTAGATCAGGTGTCACAGTAGCCGTGATATCAGGACAAACAGCATATGCAGAAATAACCAAAGCACCTGAAATAGAAGCCATGAGGAAGCCAAGTTAGAGCTACAGTCAGAAAGTAAAACAAAAGGTAATATGTTTTTTACTTTTCTTTTTGTGGGACTGCTTTTTGTCTGGACAGTGCGTTTGTGATGTAAATGCCTGACTAGCATCATTTTAATACCTGGGGCCTTCACTGTCTCTTCTCCCACTCTAGCAGCCATACTCAGCGAGTCCTTGCCCCCATCGATTGCCACTCCCAGCTGACCCATCACCTCACACATGGCTTTGCATGCGTCCCACAGATGTGCTCCCTCACCGGGCAACTTGGCAGCCCACATCCAGTTTCCACTGCACTTCACATCCTAAAGCACACCCCCAGGAAAATTAGATAAGCCCTGGGTATGTATATTCTGAAACAAAAGTTATCTGTACACTATTTTGTGCCATTACATAGAATGGGTACATTTGCTCAGATTATCTCTGAAAAAATTGAGTGCACCTTCAGAGATGTGACTTGGGCAAACACCAGATTAGTGAGAGCTTCTGCCACAGCCATACGAGCCCCAGCTGCTGGATTGACTAGGCCTTTAATTGGTTGCTCTCCGATTGCAGTTGCTGCTCCCTCTAGGCTAAATGGTGACAGAGCAACAACAGCAACATCGGCCAGTGGAGTGTGAAGAGGGCCAACACACTGTTGCTGGGCAACCAGCCCAGTCACAGACCGGTCCACCTGATGACCAAAGAAAGAGGGAAGACATGAAGACCCACTAAGTGTCTAAATTTACAATAACATTACATTGCATTAACAGGAAGCACACACACGAGATAGACTGACCTTATTGGTGAGGTATCGTTTAGACGCCACAGCGGGCAAACGCAACACTCTGTCAAGTGCCTCTTTTACCGTCAGCTCAGCTGGAAGAACCAGCGGCTTGAGTGTTGGGGTCAGATGCTCCATCTTAAATTCTTTCTGTGGCATCTTCCCCAGAACCCATTCAAGTTGCAAGTCAACGGGACAGCGCCCGCCACTGGCTTGTTCACCCTTGCCTTCTTCATCGTCCACCAGTTTAATCTATAAGAAAAAAAAAGATGTCAACAAGTCAGTAAGGAACATTACAGCCGACTGAAGGACCAATGTGCACTTATAAATGAAACATGCCTTGCCATCTCCTGTGATGGTTCCCACAAAGTCGACAGGACACTTCTCCCTCCGACAGACTCTCTCCAGGAAAGCCTTATCTGGCGAGCGGAGCAGCAAAGCATTGCTCTCCTGATACTCTGCCCCCCACAGTTCTAACACACTCAAAGTGGGGTCACCTTTCTAAAGAAAGTAGGAAAACAGAACTTATTACAGTAAGAAAATGTAGAAAAACCTTGCATGATTATATACTAATGTAGTCATTACCTTGAATCTACTACAGTATATCACAGCTCCAGCTGGTTCACTAAGCTCCTTAAGCACATTACCTAAAGAAGACAGTCATTAACTACCTTAACAGTGCTTATTTTTCATGTATACAAAGTTTGAGTTTTATACCATTTCCTCCCGCCCCCTGGTCATGTATGCTGCAGATTGGGTTTCCTTCTCTTCTTTCCAGACATGCCCTGAGAGCACGATTCATCTTCTGCTCCATCTCAGCGTCTCCTCTCTGCACTGCTCCCAGATCCTTGTCACTGCAGTTGTCTCCTTGGACCTGACAAAAAAAATTTAAATAAAGAGCACCCCATAATGTCACAGTGCGTTTCTGTGTTTTTTGAGTTCATACTTGCACAGATGAGGCTGCTCCACCTCCCACACCAATTCTGTACACCGGCCCTCCAATCTTGACCACTTCCATTCCTGATTGACAGGCACAGTCGGGATGAGTCATTGATCAAGTGGTGAGACTTTGATCGTTGTGACTAAATATAGCATCGGCAGTGACTGAACGTGTTTCACACTCAAGAGTTGGTACATTACCAGTTTCTGCTTCTTCCTTCTTTACATGTGCATCTTCAATAGAGCCAAGTCCACCACTGAACATTATTGGTTTGATCCACTCTCGCCGCTCTCCATTAGCCAGACGCATGCCAAATGAACGTGCAAAACCTACACAATGGAAGAATGACTTTAATCTGTGGAACAGAAACTGTAATACAAAAATAAATGATTGGGTATTAAACAATGAATATTCCAGCACTAAGAGCAAGTTTTAGGAAACAATAAAATCAGACAATACTTTGTTTTACAAAACATTTAACATAATTTTATTCCATTAAAGAGGAGGATTCTGACACTCTAAAGCTGACAAAACTCCTTGATAGTAGGGATAATATAAGCTTTTTGTAAAATGTATTGTAGGTTCCTATTTATAGGCAACAAACAGCCACATCTTGAAATAAACATCACACATATTTATGCAACAAATATGACTACACATGTATTTATTATTATAACTAATTTAAATGGCAATATCAAAATTAATGTCACTTTTATCTTTTTTGTGTATTGCATACCTGACAGAACAGGTTCTCCAAACTTGTTGCCATAGTCTGAGGCTCCATCGCTGGCCTCAATAGCTACCTGTAGAGGGGCAGCAAAGCTGGATGGATACTCCCAGCCCTCTCCTTTACACTCCCAGGGAAGTATATAGCCTACAGGAAAGACAGAAATACAATGTTGAACTATCCCAAAGTTTAATACCACTATTTTTTTTTAAACGGGTCTGACCTGGAATGTGCAGGTTTCCAAAGCAGTATCCTGCTGTTCCTGCAATGACGTGGCCTCCTCGTCCAGCGCTCTGGACATCTCTGATACGACCTCCTGTGCCTGTTGTGGCACCACTGAATGGAGCTACACCTGTAAAAGAGATTGGGATATTATTAAAAACAACTCACAGGAAGGCACAAGGTCTGCATCACTGTTTAGTGTACCTGTTGGGAAGTTGTGCGTTTCTGCAGTGAAGATCACATGTCTGAGAGACGGCCGAGTCTCATACGTGCTGGCCTGGGATGGATCTTTAGGGTACAAACAGTCCAACTGCATTCCTTTGATGCCACTGGAAACAAATATACACATTACAGTGAGTCACTCATATGGCTCTGACACACATAGCATGTGTTAATCTCTGACCTGCTGTTGTCGCTGAACTTAATAATGTTATTTTGGTTGGTGTGTCGCTGGGTGTCCATTATGAGGCTGAAAAGAGTGTCCGACTGCTCGTGACCATCAATCAACATACGCCCGCGGAAGAACCAGTGACGACTGTGCTCACTGAGAGACATAACAAACTTTAAATTTTTAATACAAGTACATGTAAATGTATACAGAAGTGAATATTTTAAAATCCATCAACTTAGTAGTTTCTCACTAACTGTAGTGCTCAAGTAGGATGTCTCTACTCAGCTTAATACAGAATATTACTGTCTATATGCAATGTACACAAATGAAGAGTTTTTCTGCTTTATGAACATTTTAATTAAGATAAAAAGAGAGAACATAGCAGAAGACAAGAACACACAAACATACAGTGACTAACAGTTAAGAGAGAAAACCTGTACACACAACATAACTCCACAAAAACAAATTTTATTATAATGTATTGTACCTGTGTAAAAGGGTCTAAATGGAGAACTGTATGAATGGTTGTATAAAAGGTTAGATAAAAAGCCCACCTGTTGGACTGTGCCAAGTCAAAGCACTCCACACTTGTTGGGTTCCTTTTAATGCGCTGGAACATTGATGTGTAGTAGTCGAGATCCCAGGAGTCAAAGGCCAGGCCTGTTGAATGAAAAAATGTAATAACATCAGAATTAAAAAGCACAACTGAATTAAAATGATACTTTATTACTTATGTACTTTTATTTGAGCAGTTGTGAAAATTAATAAAAGCATGCAAACTGAATAAACAAGGTTCTTATAAATTCTTTATAATCAGCGCCAATACTGTGTTCTGCCCAATGACATATGGACGTCTTGTGCCCATTGGTCCCCTATTCACCGATATTGTTGTTATGAAAGGGCAATAAAATGGCGGTTACATCCGAGCTTTTAGTTTTTTACTGCATAGCAAAACAATAGTTTTCAGTTAGCATAAACAAACATATTATGAGTTATCATGTAGTAATAGCTCTAGAGTCCGGACCCATCTATTGTACCAGGCTGTAAACATGTTTTTTACACTAAAAGTCGCTATTGGGTTTCTCCGTATATTTCCGCTTTTGGAGCCTGCCCTCTGGTGGACGGCGGTATATCGCTGTATGGTGGCACCCTTACTCAAGGACCTTTTAAGGGGTTCTATGAGAGAGGCTTGGTTCTGCCTTAAGGGATTTAGGCTGTGCAATTAATCAAATTTCCAATTTTGGCTCCCAATAATCACAAATTTGCAAATTATTTTGCCCTGAAAACATTATGGGCAAGATTTGCAACACCACATGGATACACTGTTCGATGAAATTGTGGAAGTGCACTACGTTGTTAATCCTGAAACTTATCTTGAAACTTTTTATTTGTTTGTTTGAGTATATTATTTAAAAAAAAAAATCAAAAAAATATTTCAAAGAGTCATTGTGTAAATTAATTGTCAATAATGACCAAAATAATCCTGCTTATAATTTTTTTTTTTTTCCATAATCAAGCAGCCCTATAAAAAGGGACTAAATTAGCTTGAAACAATTTTAAACAAAAAAAACATCAATGTGCAGTCTTTAAACAGTTGCTATTCAGATGTGTAATAAATTTTTCCATTGGATATAGTTTGGATTTGTGATTAATTTGTATTTTTTTAATGACTGTAAAGGCCTGTGTAGAGCTTTGACTGCTTTATGGGTTAAGTAGCATTAAAATCCTATTAAGTACAAACATGCGTGCATGCACATGTACGATAATGAGCAACATCTTTTCTGTCTTGTGACTGTAACAAGCCACACATCATGTGACATTAATACCTCCAGAAACAATGTACTCACAGAAAGCAGGGAGTCTGAATGAGGCATAGGCACGAAAGAAAAAGGGAAATGTTACAATAAACAGAGTGAGCAGAAGACATAGAAGGGCTGTTACAGAACATGTATGACTGAAATCTTACCTAAATCATCATTTGCCTTCTCTAATGCGGGCCGACCTTTTCCCAAAATGTCCACCTCAAAAACCTGCTGTGGCTTGATTTCCACAGCAAATGATGCGATTGGATGTTGATAGATGCATTCTGTCATACTGTCGTACAAACACTCAATCAGATTCTTTACGTCTTCTTTAAACTTGTTTTCACTGTATTCATTGAAGGGCTGGAGGGCAGATTGAGGGAGCACATCAGAGCAAAAATGCACAAAAACACACCCTGTCCAGAGAAAAAAAATTAAAATAAATGCAAAAGGTCAGCGTCTGTGTTTCTTCAAACCTTAATAAGAAACCTTCGTGACAGCTCAATCCTTGTGACATTGGTGAGACCGGCACTTTGGCAGATTGACACAGCATTACTCGACCAGGCTGTTGAGAAGTTTAGCCTTAAAAACAAAAACAATCATCTGAAAGATGTCTTCAGAGACAGACCCTTTAAATTATTATTTTAAAATCTTCACCGAGATTATTTTCAATGAAGGATTTCAAGTCATACAGTAAAATGTAAGACTAGAATGTATAATGTACTGTGTATATATTTGCTGCTAAAAGTGTCCTAAAGATCCTATCTGACCTCATCACCTGGTATACTCCAGCTCGTACCCTTCGCTCTCAGGACGCTGGCCTCCTTCAACTTCCTCGAATAAAAAGGAAGTCTGCTGGCTACAGAGTCTTTTCTTATAGAGCCCCATTTTTATGGAATGGGCTCCCGGTGGAAGTGCGGCAAGCTGACTCTGTTGAGATTTTCAAAAGCCAACTCAAAACATACTTATTTTACCAAACAGATGGAGACATCTGCCTATTTTCAGTAGTATTTAGCACATTTTTTTCCCTTTCTACCGCCTCCTAGGGTGGACGCAAACCTCTGATCTGCTGGGTGATCAGACCCCCACCCCCTGCTCCAGTAAGAGGACCCCTTACTCACACACAGCAGACAATACAACATAAATGTTTTTTTTGTGAATATGTTTGTTTAATTCTTTGTATTTTTCAACTGTCCTGGACACATTCTTACACGGCCTGTCCGTCCTGGGAGTGGATCCCTTCTTCTGTAGTTCTCCTTGAGGTTTCTCTTTTTTCCCGGCTGAGTTTTTTTTTGAGTTTTTCCCTCACCCTGATGGAGAGTCTAAGGACAGGGGATGTTGTCTAGTGCAGTCTGTTAAGCCCTTTGAGTTGGCTGTTGTTGTGATATTGGGCTATACAATAATAAATGTCTTGTCTAAAGAGCGTATTAAAATGAATAACCACATAGTGTATAAAAGCAGTTTGTACCTGGGCCCAATCTCTACCAGAGTCTCCCCGCAGCTCTCTGTTAGGTTGGGTTTCTCAGACAGGGGTTGAGCCTGCAGAGGAGGACGAAACAACCAGAGCAGAACTTCCCTCTGCTCAGCCCTTAGACTCTCACAGCCTGTGGTGGAAGCATAAGGCATTACCCGTAGTTGTTTTACACTCCACATTCCCAAAATTATGAGCATCATTATAATCTAACCTTCACAATCCCTCACCTGTTAGCTCCACATTGTAGCACAGTTCAGTTGTGATTGACAGCTGAGGATAAAGCTTGGCTGCCCTCTGTAAGGCCTGTGCCCTGACAGCTTCATTACTGTAGAACCTCACAATAGCCATAGCTGACAGAGACAGAGACAAGGCTTGATTAGAAAATACTACACAGCAGCTATAAACAATACTTACTGTTTGACTCACACAGTAATGGGTTACTTTAAAAGAAAACACTGTTCACAAATGATAAGCAAAAGAAGATATTTACATTAATTGTATCAAGTTAGCTTTAATTTATTTTAAAGTTGACCTTTGTTCAGGTCACAAAACAGTAGGCATTTATCTCTTGAGATTAAAGAACCACATTCTTACTATGGTACTCTTCGTGCTGAAGCGTCATTAATTCCTTGCGGATCTAAAGTGATTACTGAGCACCCACTGATGGTGGACATGACGTGAGGACGTCACACACTGCACAATCAGGATCTTTCTTTTAGCCACATGGACCGAGAAGGGTCTGGCTGCAGAACTTGCACTTTACATATTACTTTGCCACTACACCAGACCCCTATCCTAACCTAAACCATTAGTTTTCCTGGCCCTAACCTTAACCAGACACAAGGGGGGCTTGCAAACTCGGAAGGTGTCTGAAAGTGGAGTCTGAGAGCGCGAGTGCAGTTTTTCCAGATGCAAGGATCGACTCCCAGATCCCAGACCCATTGTCACACCGGAATGGCTTTTTGCAAACATTACACTAATATGACAGACACTATTACTTTTGCAGTTTACCCAGGGAGCTCTACGCATCAATAAACTCACTGCACAATTAAGAGCTTTCTTTTAACCACATGGACCAACTCCCAGATCCTAGACCAATAGTTATACCAGTCTTTTTACAAACATTACTAAGGATTTATATACACTAATATAAATACTTTTGAAGTTTACCATGCAGCCCAACGCAACAATAATATCTGACTCTTTATGGACTATGTACAACAACAATAGCCATTTTAGCCCCCAAAAAAACAGTAGCATTAGCAAAGAGCTATTAGTAAAACTTAAGTTAACTTACGTGCAGCAACTTCAGGACGTCACTCTGTGTTAGTTAACACTGACTGAGTCTTTGGGAAACCTTTCCTCCAGTGAGGTGGACGTGGTCCGAGTTGAGTTAGACTCAGGACAAGACGGATGGACTTCTGACTCCCGCGTGTGACGGGCTCGTGTGCGCACGCGCAACATGTATGAGGAAAAACTTAATCACTTGAACAGGTTATAAATTATCGACACATTTTCCCGATAAATTAGCAATTTACAAAAAGGAATTCTGGCTAATCATAGCAACAATAAAAGGTGACATGTTGCATGTTTAACTTGGTCCGTTTTTATCGATTCCGTCTGCGTTATGTGTGATAGTATGTCTTCGTATATACAAGTATAGAAATAGCGTAGAAAATAACTTCAGTCAAATGACTCAGGAGCTGCAGTCTTATATATATATATATATATTTAATAAATTAAAGCCAAGGTACAAAAACAATGTTCCTTTTATTACCCCCTCTCCTCTTACACCAACTACTGTGATAAACACTGTTGTTTCGCCTTATTGTTGTTCTATAGCTTGGTCTTATTGAGACCATGATGTAGAACAAGGATAGAACACCCAATCATTCACAGTTTTTAAACAAATGGCAAGAAAGCTGTTCTCACCTCAAGTATCAGTCTATGTCTTGCTGCAGCATCTCCCACATAGGGGGCCTAGACCTTTGCCCCAGAACGCCCAAAACCCCACAAAACACATACATGCTACATGTTTGCAGGCACCTTGGATAAGACAGAAGGATTAGACTGAGATTAAGTTGATCATAGACCACATAGTACATTTCAATGCTGAAAGAGTGCTAATAGATATTAACTGGTCTTTCGGATTCACTGAACAGTCTATTTTACAGCCATCACATCACTTCACCAACAATGTCTCACAGAACAGATACACAAACTGGTGTTACTCTAGTTTTATATGCTGAGACTTTCTCAGAGATGTTGCATGCCTTAACAAAACTCTAATCCTTCTTGGCCCGCTCCAAGGCAGCGACCCAAACCAACAAACAGGTTTTGGGCTGCTTGTTCACAAGCTTTTGATAAGAGCAACAGTTGGTGAGTAGTAAAGATCAATGAGGAATGAGACTGGTCAATGATTATCAATAACTGGCCTTTGCAGATGATAAGATATGTGAGACCAAATGGTGGTTAAATAAAGGATGTGCCTGGTCTGATGGTGACAGTTGAAATGAGCATTGGGTAAATGAAAATGAAGCATCGTGGAAATAAAAGCTGTTTGCTAAAAGAAAGTTATACATTTTTACTGTAGGTCCAACATACGCGCACAATTGTAAAGAGAACTGTGCACAACCTCTCATACTCACAGGCACACACATCCATAAACAAAGAAGTGTTCAGTAATAACAGTTAATATACACAACTTGATTATTTTTTGTACAATTACAGTGAGTAAGCAGTCCAACAATGAATCACTTCCAACTCCCTTCTTTGTTCCTTGTGCCCTTTATCTCTATTGGCTACAATAATCTTTGTAAATTAAAACCTCAGGATCTGTGGAGACTGCCATATGACTAGTAGGGACTGTTTAATACAGTTCCATACAAAGACAATCCATTTATGATATTCTCCACTTACACCATCTAAAAAGGCTGACAAAAACAGTCACAGAAAAACATATTTGGCAAATTCAGATAACAGGGCATATACCTTGTTTGGTGTACATGGTGTTCATTAATTTTTCTTGGAGATTGCTCCATTGAACATACCTCTTTCTATTAGCAGAAGCACTGACAACGTCCATGTTTTAATATGTGTATACATATAGAGCACACTAATAGAATTCAGTTAAAGTAGCTATATATGATACCACTACCATTTCATATCAATGCTAATCACTAGGAAACAATCTTGGAACCACAGGAAGATCTAGAAAGGCAGAACAAGATAGAGAAAGAAGGCGGCATAAGGCAGCATGCTGGGAGTGCTGCTCGTAGCTTTTCCAAAAAGACTTTAAAATAATAATAACCATCAGATATAACTGAAGCAGAGAGCTGCGTCCCAATAACCACAGTGAATGGCAGGTTGGTGCTCAAGTGGTTCCATGTCTTGTTCTGGAGTAGGTGGGTTATTGTAATTACAATCATTTTATGATATCTTTATTGACAGAGTGATGTGGGATCCAGCTCTTTGCGAGGAGGGCAGAGGTCATGGTTGGGTGAGAGTTCAAGGTTAAAGTTTCAGTATTCAGCAGCATACTCTGTGCCATGGAGCCCTCTGCACAGTAGGGTGAACTCCTTGACAATTTCCTTTACCCTCCTTTTGTTCACACGTTCTCTGTGGAAACACCAAAGACACATCGGTATGCTTAGCAAAGGACTGAGTATGGTTCAGCATTAGCATTTTTCTGTGTATGTCTATAGAAGAAATACCTGAGTATCTGCTGACAGAAATGGTCTTTCTGCTCAGTTGTGACCCGTGAGGATGGGAATCCCGGCGACTGCAGTGCCTCCTTCAACCACACAGTGAGCAGTGAAAAGCAGTGCTTGTTCAGAGCAAACAGCACTTCTGCAAACTGGTCCATTAGGCTCCGAGATGCCCCCCCCCCAATGCCCTGTGGAGATATCCGTGCAATGCAATAATTACATTAACAGATAAATTGCATTATTTTGTTATGTTGCTATGTTTGATGCTTCTCACCTCTAACACAGCCTGGAGCAGCAGTTTACCATCTTCTTCAACTATCCTGGCCAGTGGAGGTACGTCGAAGCAGTGTGGCAGTAGTTCAGTCTAAGGCAGACAGACAGAGGAATATGGATTTAACTAAAACAGGCAAATCAATATTATTGTTTTTGCAACAATTGAATTTGTAAATGTATGTGCTCACAAAGAACAGGCAAGTTGACTTGACAGTCGGCGCCTCTGGAAATTTGAGAGAGAGAACTCCTGGAGGTGGAAGAATGAGACAGAAACATTTAAATAATGAGTGATGGTGTCAAATATTTACATTTTTGTACTGACAGAAATATTTATCAGATATTTATATTACATCACAAAGCAGACAAAGTAAACTTACCACAGTGGAACACCGCTTTCACATCAAGATTCTCAGACAAGAACAAATCGGGCTTCCGTTTGAGAGCCTAAGAGGCAGACAAAGGCATTCAACAGAGTGTGCTTTTGAGGATTTAACCCAATTGGTACTGCTTCACCAAATTCAACTGCATTACAATAATGCTATCAACCATACCCACTCAGCCTGGTAAAAAGATCTGACAGCAACACAGGTCTAAGGACAGATCTGTCCACCAGGCTCCAGTTCATCTGTTACGAGTACTATGTTCAAGAAAAATCCTCCAATGTAGAAGGTATAACAAACAAATAGCAAAAAATCAAACTTTAAAATTATTAGAAACTTAAGTCAAACTGAAGGCAATGATGACTTTGGTGTTGTTGCTCTAAATCAATTGTACTTGAAACATTACTTTCCTTGTTTTTGGTTGACTGGACTGATTATGCAACAGAAATGTGTAAGTAATTAACATGTGCAGATAAAGATAAATACAACTCATTTTATAATAATGAACTCATTCAGATGGAGGAGAGAGGGACAGGGATGAAGATTAACTCTATCCAAAGATAGAAAACAAAGTAAGTAGGATGTAGACAGAAGACAAAAATATCAAACAGTAGAGCCATTAGCCAATTTATCTCAACTGATTAATATTAGTTGAATATTAATTCATTTGGGCTTTAATTGGCTCTGGACTGGAATGACCTTAGAAAGGGCAAGGCTGGGAGACTAACCAGTTTTCTCTGAGACGGAAACTGCCATATTCATATATTGCTTGATATGGGTTACAATATATCACAGGTTTTAGAGATTGATTAATGTGGACATGGTGCTCTTAAATTGACTTTGAAGTAAATGTGTGAAATATCAGTTTTCATTTGCAAAATGTTGAGTAAATGTACAACTGTTTTGTGATAGAGCTTGATGGAATAATTCAATAGGATAACTTAAGAATGACATGGTTCTCTGTGAATTGTGAAAATTAAAGTTTGTGTTACTAAATCAGCTAGCTAGATAGGAAAATTTTAAAAGGAAAAAATAAATAATAAAATCAACAGTTGAAGTTCTTAAAGTTGAAATGTTTGCATTTGATCCGTGTGGTAATATTAATTAGAATCCACAGCGTTTTGAGAAGACAGCAGTCTCTACTTCAAACAGTGCCCTTCTAAGTTATTCCACTGCCTTGCCTGCATGACGGGACACTTTAGGGCCCAGTTACAGAAAGAGCAGGAGAGAGAAACAGGAAGAAATCAGAAAAAGAGAGAAAGAGAGAAACCCAAAGTGAATGAAATAAGAAACCAAAAACACACCTGAGCTTGGAGTTGCATAAATGAATCAACAATATCAGGATGATCCCTGGGTCCTAAAATATAATAAAGATGAAACTTAAGAAATCATAAAAGACTAAGAATAATATACAAACAGCAACTGAATAAATTCAACAGTCATGTGGAAAAGAAAAGAGAACTCAAAATATCTCATTGAAATAATTCACACGTGTGTAAGAAACAAAGGGGAGAAGAGGGGCATATGAAGCTTTGGCAGAGTCTTGGAGGAACAGACCAACCAAAAACAAAAACAGGCAGAAGACAAAGACATGGGGCTGTTTGGAGAAAAAGAAAGAAGTAACGAGAGAAAAAGAACCAACCTAAAGAAACAAAAGTGGGTTTGGAGTGGGAACCCAGGAGGCACCTCTGTTACTGTTACAGATTAGTTGGAAGAGGTGCACCAACACTGAATGAATCCCTTTTAACCTCCTCCCCAGCAGGCACAGCTCACAACAATGATCAAATAACTGAAATACATGAGTGCGTCAGGGGTGAGGTTACCACCAAGGGTCCGTTCAGAGATGGTTCGTTCAGAAAGCTCCCCTTTGCTTTAAAGGGGAAACTAGAGCCATTTATTAAGAATCACACAAGACAAGGATAGGATTGGATATCATTCCTCCCTCATGCCGGACACAGACTACAGGACATATAAAAATATGATGCAAAAAGGTTAGTGGACAAAAGAATCCACTTGCATGTTCCTAGCTTAGAGTTAATGAAAGAAAAAATTCTAACAGCAAACACGTAAAGAGAAATGTCTGTAGTGAGTGCCCAGCTATAGCCGTTCCCAAACTCCAAACACGTCTCTTTCTCAATAACCCCTCCAGGCCTTATCCAGGAGAGACATGGCTTATTCAGCAGGCTGAACAAGAGAGCCCAGCTCTAATCCTACTACAGCTGGACTGCCCTGCTGTGTTAGATGTCAGCCAACTAAATAAGCTTGAGTACGCTGTGCTGTGACTGTCTCCAGGACTGACACTGTTTACTGGAGGTCACCTGCTCAAAAAGAAAGTGTTAAGAGGCAGGATGTGAGGCAGCCATTACTAAACCAGTGAAAGCGAAAAGAAGGGGGAAAAAGGCGACAACACAAACGGAAAAAGAGAAGCAGATGTGGCTGGTACAAAAACCCGAGGCCCACTCTGTCCTGGAGGACATCCACACATAGAGAACCAGGATCAGCAAGCATGTTTCTAATAATAAAAATGTAGACTGTGGTCAATTTTGATTGTAAAATTATGTAAAAAAAATCTTAATTATTTCTGAAGAAACTGTCAGTGACCCTTAGTTTACACCTCACAACAATAATTTGGATTGCAGTGATCTGAAATCAATGTTTTGTGCAAGGCAACAGTGCACTGATCAGATCTAAATATTTGACACCCCTTTGTGGTTGCACTTGATCAATGAGTAATGAAAACAAATATTTAAAAAGTCATTGGACTCGGTTTTCTAATGACCTTTAAACGTTTGTTCTCTTCACGAACCCCAAGCTGATAGCAAAATAGTCTTGGAGCAATTCCAGAAAGATACCAATAACCCTAAGCTTACATTAAAATATGAAGCAAATTAACTTTGTAAAAGTATGTGAGGCATAGAGATACAGCACTGATTATTTAAGGAGCAGCACATTCATAGTGTTCACAGGTCTATCCATGCTGTACCCCCTACCTTGCTGGAAGATGGACAGCGTTACTGAGGTAACTAGCTCAAACAGAGCCTTGATGGGTGGGAAGTGATCTGTCTCACTGGCAAAGATATGCACCATCTGAAATAGCAAATGTTTATATCACACACACTGGTACTGCTGACGTATTAAAAGGTTATTTAGAAAAGCCAGCATTGTTATACTGTCAATGTTATGGTGTTGGATAAAAAGTCTACATTTAAAAACAACAGATCAGGATGAATCAGTGTCTAAAAACTATAACGTCTACCTGTCGAGTGAGGTCAAGGGCTGATGCCTGTGGGATTGTGCTATACATCTGCCCAAGCATCTCACTTAACTGAGACACCATGGGAGCAAAGTCATGAAGGAGAGTCTTCACCGACTTCTCAAAGATAGCACACACCGCCTAAGAGACAACACAAGATTAGCTTTATCAAAATGTCTTTAAAGATAAATGTCAGACAGGTTTCTTTCAAAAGAAAAACTATGTGCAGATGTGGCCACCTCACCTCTACAACTTGCGAGTCATTAAGCCACTTGCTGAGTACAGTCTGTATAAGAGCAAACACTTGTTGCAAAACTACAACCACCTGAAACAAAGATGTTTTTAATAGAAAACTGACAACATCTAATAATAAACATCTAACATTTTTTAATAAAATAATACATTATTGTAACATTCAGTGTAATGATAGAATGAGGACTGACCGGGTTGGGACCCGGTGATGGTGGAGTGGATTTGACAGGTGGGGCAGAGCCCTCCACTGACTCATCGTCCTGTTTGCTGATGTCCAGTGTCGTAAACAGGTTAGAAAGCAAACCAAGGATGTGGATAATAGCTAGTTTATTAGAAGGATTAGGCTGCAAGAAAGAAATGTATGAAATATCTATTATTAAAAACAACTACTTTAACACGCACGCACGCACGCACACACACACACACACACACACACACACCAACAGCAGCACTATGTAACTTGCATTGGGCGGTTTCCCCTTATTACATTGTGACCTAAAAGGTGTAACCACTAGGGGCCACTATTTGTCATGCTCCAGACAGGGGCACTCAATTTTCTAGTCTGATGCAATGGCAATGGATCAAAAAGCCAGACAGAAAACAATAAGAAAGAGAGGAAGTGAGAAAAAAATGGATGAGCCAGAAGAGCGTGTCCGCATATTGTGGGCGGGACAGAATAACACAAATAACACAAAAAAAGAAAAAAGTTTCTCAACGAACATTTGTAATCTTTTCCAATGGCAGATAAAGAGACTACAAGGTGTTAACATCAAACCAGGTATTTTTAGTTAATGTCACCATCTTTTTTTTCCAGGACAGTCTACAAATCACCTGACATTTGAGCAAGGTAAAATGCTGCTTTTAGATTACGATGCATGCATCTGTAATAGAAATGAATTGTGGTGATACAGACATTAATATAATTTTAATACTAATACTTCTACATTGCTATGGTGTGTGTGTTGGCATTCAAAACACTAAAAGTCTGTCTTGCCGCCTACATGTGAGTCACTAGCCCATGGTGCAGGGTCAAATCCAATCTGGTCCCGCTGAGAAATGTTCTATTGCAGTGACACCACACAGGCACAAGGCCTGTTCTGATTGGCCAGAGTCCAACTGTGCCTGTTCTGCTTGTATGTGTAGCATTTCATGTTAGTCTTTGTACGTACCGTTTCATCCGCCAGCTTCTCTAGTTGCTGAATGTATGGGGTGATGAGAGAGTGAAGGTTTCGTAAGATGTCCTCCACCGGGAGAGCTGAAAGCAGGAAGCCGAGGGCCTGCATCAGCCACATACACTGACTTGTCTGCAAGTACAAAATGACAGGATGCAGAGGGCTAAATATTTTTTGTAAACATTTTAGCTTTTTATTGATATTAGACGGTAGGTTTGCAGGAAGCAAGGTGAGAGAGAGGGGAATGACATTGGGCAAATGACCCATCCGAGATTCAAACCTGGTCTCCCGTGTTTTTTGCGTATTTGCAAGTCCTCTACCAACTGAGCTAGGGGCACCACAACCCCTAGCTTGAGGAATTTTATAATGATGTACTTACAGACTACTGCATCCAAATAGTAAAATAGCTATTGTACAGTATTAAATGTATAAATACACAGAAAATATTTACTCACCTTGTGGATTTGTTTTATGAGCACCTCCTAGAAATCAGACAAGGGATACTTTAGAAATAGAATTATAGGATCATGTCAGAACCTATTAAATTGTTTGATTATTATCCATTGTTTTGACAGATAAAGTGACAATCCAAAAGTTATCTTTTTACCACTGGGTAAAAAAAAAGAGAAAACTTTAATTTGGTTACATGTATGGGGCTATGCAGAGACCTATGCCATAAACATTGCATGCAGACAATAGATAAATTATTATCACCAGTAGCTATACAACTCAGTTATATTATCAATTTTAAAATACAATTAGGTAAAACAGGTAGATTATTTACTCTCATAATTGATAGTGTCTAAATGCTTACATGAAATGCCATAATCACACATACCTGAGAAACAGCTACTATGTTATTTGCGTAGGGAGGCAGGTCATATTTGCATTCTCTGCATATTTTCTTTAGAGTAGAGACTGAAGATACTGAGAGGTCAGGGTTGCCTAAAGCCTGTAGAACCAACGGTAGCACGCTGCTGAGCATCACTGGATGGTCTGCCAACCATTCAGCCAGAGCACCTAGTGACACACATACTTCAGATTCTGTATAATGATCCTTTATCTTTTGTCTAGTTTATGCCTGAGAATAGTCTTTTGGTACATAGAGAAACTCCTATTTGTCTCACCAATAGTGAACATAACTGTGTCTGCAAGCTGCACGTTGTTGATATTTATTCTTGGGATGAGTCCTATTAGCCCAGGAATAACATCAGAGTAGTTTACATCTATCGTCTCAGCTATGGACTGGAAGCCATAGAGCAAAGCTTCAGTGTGCTGATGGAAAACATCAAGGCCAACATGTTAGTTCAAGCAAAAAGTGTTCTGTCAAAATAATTTAAAATATGTCTCTCACCCACCTGCCACGATGTAGGTTGTTCAGTATTAGTCAACAGCCTGCCTAGTTTATCATAGAGGTTACTCAGCAGCTCTGCCCCCAGCATCTCATAGACATACATGAGTGTGTCCGAGATGTCCACCCTGAAAGACATACACACACAAACTTTTTACATTCAAATTTGAAACTGTATCTGGTCATCTATTTGCCAGACCGGATTTTCTGTTTCAGCATTCAGTAAAAAAAAACAGTCAATTTGTCAGTCATTTGTGAACCAATTATCTTGTCTGGAAACAATTTCAAAGCAGGGACACAAAAATAGACTTGTAGTGTACTATATGGTGTACAGACAAACAAATGACCTTCATACCGATAGATTCTGAACTGTTCCTTTTCATCTGAGGACCAGGAAGCATACTCCTCGTCAGAAGGAAACTGGGCTTTATGTAGCAGAACATCCACAAGCTGAAAATAGACTGGCCTGTAGACCTGCAGATACACCGTCTGCTTGTCTGACTCAAAGGACATGATTTCATCCTAGAAATAAAACTGATTGTTAATAAAATACAGTTTTATACAAACAATAATTCACATATGGGTTTTCGTCCAACTGATGATCTTTTTTTTTAACAAAAAAATTGAATAAGATAAAAAGAGCAAAGGAGCCCACCAACGGCATATATCATAAAAATAAAATAAATGTAACCATCTCACAGCACATGACTTACTTGTAATGTGTACCAAAAGGTAAGTGTGAGGGAACTAGTAGTTTCATTAACTGGATAATGGCCAGGAATGCCAGTACAAAACATGATCATGTTGACTAAAGCGAGGAAGCTCTGCCAGTGGTCGACTTGCTCCAAAAGAGTCCTAGAGAGGAAACAGAAATTGGAAATAATTAAGATGCATAATGGAGATCTAGACATACTGAAAAGCAAAGTTCTGATCACGAGGGTAATATAGCTATCTTTCTCTACAGTTGTGCTAAGTACCCTGACAGAATCTGTGATTAAAAGAACTATATATATATATATATATTTTAAAGAATATGAATGATAACACAAAAACATTTCTTTCACTCAGTTAGTGGTTGGGTGAAGCCATTTATTGGCAAACAACTGTGTTTACTCTTTTTAAATCATATGATTAAATCATATGACAACAAAAACTACCTAAATGCCCCTCAAAAGTTTACATAGCCCAGTTCTTAATACCATGTATTGCCACCTTTAACACCAATGACTGCTTGAAGTCTTTTGTTGATTAGGCTCTTTATTTTCTCAGATGGTAAAGCTGCTCATTCTTCTTGGCAAAAAGCCTCCAGTTCCTGTAAATTTGTGGGCTGTCTTGCATGAACTGCACGTTTGAGATCTCCTCAGAGTGGCTCAATGATAATGAGGTCAGGAGAGATGGTCACTCCAGAACCTTTACTTTATTCTGCTGTAGCCAATGTCAGGTTGACTTGGCCTTGTGCTTGTTGTCATGTTGGAACGTCTTAAGTTGTCAAATTTTCCTCCAGTATTTTCTGAGAACACGCTGCATTTGTCTTTTTCTGTGCCTTTTTAACTTAAACCTCCCTAAAGCATCAGCAATCCACCTCCATGTTTCACAGCAGGAATGGTGTACCTTTCATCATAGGCCTTGCCGACTCCTCTCCAAATGTAACGTTTATGGTTGAGGCCAAAAAGTTCAATTTTGGTCCCATCACTCCAAATGACTTTGTTCCAGAAGTTTTGAGGATTGTCTGTGTTGTTTGGTGTATTTTAACTGTCTTCTAGTGACTCAACCATGCAGCACATTTTTATTCCAAGTACTTATTATTGCCTGCATCTTGAAAAGCCAGAACACTTTTTCCCAGATAGTCCTCTATTTCAGCTTAAGTTATTTGTGTTTTTCTTTGCATCCCAAAAAATTCTTCTGGCAGTTGTGACTGAAATGTTTGGTTCTTGGTTTGGTTTCAACAGAATCCCTCTACTTTTTTATAGAAGTTTAAACACTGCAGATGGGCATTCTCAAATCCTTGGATATCTTTTTATATCCCTTTCCTGTTTTATACAGTTTTTAATTACCCTTTCCCACAGATCCTTTGACAATTCTTTTGCTGTTCTTTTGTTCCCATAAAACTTCATTGCAGCACTGGAGGAAAGATGCAAGAGTGTGTCACGAGCCTAGTAACGCACTGACCTTTTATATACACACACTGATTATAGACAAACAGATCACAGGTGAGAATGATCACCTTTAATAGCCATTCAAACCCGATTGTATCAACTTGTGTGCATGTTATCATGTCAAAAATCACCAGGGTATGTAAACCTTTAAATCAGGATCATTTGGGTAGTTTCTGTTATTATGTTTTAAGAGTAAACACAATTGTTTGACAATAAATAGCTTCACCCAACCACTAACTATGATTTTCTTGCGTCATCATTCATATTCTCTGAAAAATGGAAAACTTTTTTTAATTATTATTATTATTATTATTGAGCATTACTGTATGTATGTATGTATGTATGTATGTATGTATGTATGTAAAACCTTTGGAGAAACAAACCTAGAATGGTTCTCTCCAAGTGTGACAGATATACGACAGATACCATGGCACGTTTCCATGTCTCCACTCTGAACAGCTTCTCTGAGCTGGTCCTGGAGAGCAAGCACTTGGGGAACCATTTTCAGTAAAGTGTTTGTATATCTACACCAGACGGACACACAAATGAACATTAAAGAGATTATTATTAGTCAAGCTCCTTAAACAAACAAAATCAAACAAATCTTAAAACAACTACACATTGAATTTAAACTGATTCTTCAGTTTAAATTCACAGTTCAAGTTTACTCTTATTTAATTTATTATGGCCCACTACGGGTGAAAAGTGTCAATTGTGTTTAGGTTCTCTTTCTGGTTTTGAACACACTCACACAAACTAGTTGCTACCAGGACCCAGAAAATCTATTCACGTAAGCTTTTGGTCAACACTGTGCTGCTGTCAGTAATTGTTCTGTCTTCCTCCTCCTGCTGTGTCAGCCATCTTTAATTCCCCTCACTCCAGCTCAAGCACATGCATGTGCTGACGCATAAAAATTTGCAGAGAAACTCGGTAAACAAATGCTCTTCAGCAGAGGGTCAGATCTGTTCCAAGTTAAAATATCACAGAAATTCTGCTGCCATCCTTCATGACAAGAATGAAGGGGTGATATTTGAGGAGGAAGCTGAGTGTGCGCATGAATGTCACTGAGGATATGCTGTTCTTCTGTGAGTATGAGCCATATAACATGTGTCAGCCCCAAGGAATTTAGTCTGCACGCAGTGCATTGTCTTTCAGAAGAACATTAGTAAATTTATATGAATATTCATCAATGACACAGCAAGGCTGTGTGACATAACCATAAATAAATCCTTTAAAGAAACACAAATGCTCAAATAAAAAAATAAAAAAACAAACATCAGCAGCAACACCTGACAATATAAACATTGCAAACTGATATTTTACTCAAAGTAAGAGGAAAACAATGTCGCACATAGTAGGGTCTCAGCTCTGTCAGTAAAATGCATTTCCTATGATGGTCTAAGGAACCATTTTTATTTTAATTTCCCTCTGGTCCTTTTGAAGCATGAGGGAGGGGGGGGGGATCTGTGGCTCTGCATTTTGAAGCCTAGATCCCCATACAGCAGCCCACACTGACTCTGCTTCCTGCAGAAAGAGCTACACCCTGCTGAGAAGTGATGTGTATGAATCTGGACTCCATCTAATAAGCTTGTAACTGTGTATTGCTCTATATCGCATCTGTTCAGCTGTTTGAACAACTGTACGAGAACAGAGCCGGGACTACATGCACTTAAGTTACTGTGGGGGGGCATGGCCGGTTGTTCTCATGCACTCAGAAGATCATTCATTTTTAACAAGACACTTTAGAGATGCAGGTCATGCACTCAACATTTTAAAAACAGAACAGTGGGCTTACCGTATGTACAATTAGATTAAACAACCCATGTAATTTGCATGTCTTTTCTGATTTATCTTAAAACTTACATTCTCAGATACTCTACTACAGTCACCTCTGGTCTGGGCTGCAATTACATTTACACTGTGTATTACACTTTCTGTCTCCTTCTTGACTCCCCCTTTATTATCCACACAAACTAACCCCTCCAGCCCATCCCTTTCCCTACCCATGTTCCCCTCTGCAATTACTGCAATGCTCTCTGAGGCTGGGGAAATGGGTTGCCTGGCAACAGGATGCATCTGGACCAATAACATTCCCCAAATGATTTGACTGTAATGTCTTTAAACAGGAAAGTAAAAAAGGGACAGGGAGGAGCATTAGTGATGCAAAAGTGCAAATTAGAGTGAGTAGTACAAAAGAAAATAAAAATAAAATGGAAAAGCAAATAGAAAAAAATGGTGAGTGTCTCAAGTAAGTAAAGATAGTTGTCATATGATTAAAAAAAGACTATCAAAAATATATGAGGACTACCTTTTCTTGACAGACAACATGCTTTGGGGAGTGTTGCAAAGTAGATATATAATAGATATAGAATAATTTACACAACAACACTTGCTGAAGCTATAGAATCTCAATTGCCATTAATTGTCTTTCAACCATCTGCTCAGTATAGCAGTAGTGTGTTTTAAGTCTCCTGTCAGCAGCAAGTTCACAGAGACATCCTGGCTGTCTGAGGCAGTCCAGTGGTATGCAGAATTGCAATATTGTGTTCTCTTACATGTTCACTCACAACACTGCCCTCCTCCGTCTTTTGACACCCTTTCTTCTCTTGGATTGTCCCATTATCTGGGCCCTTTCTCTCTCTCTCTTTCAAGGGGAGGGGAGTAATGGGTGCCTGCCATATCTGAATCAACCAGGGCAGGATGACATCTCTCCCTAGTTCAGTAACCATAGCAACACCAGCCAACCAGGAATTGCTACTCTCCTCCCCCTGGCTGTCAGCTTACCCTGTATCAAACCCCCCTACTCTATGGATGCCCACCCAGTGCCCACCCAGCCTCTTTTTGCCCTTTTACTCACACCTCTTTGTCTGCTCCAGTCATTATTTTAGCATAGTCATTCATTCAACAAGCTTTGACCAGTGTCATTACACCCATGTCTACACACTGTGACACATGGACACACCTTTGGGCATCAGGTTGTGAGATGGCATTGACTATTGCCTCTACAGCAGTGTCAAAGAGTTCTGGGTCTGCCAGGGCGCTAAAACAGTCGTGCACCAGGCTTTCACTCTCGCTGAGAGGCACATCCAGCAGCACCCACGATGACAGGCAGCGCAGCACACGAGCTTTCACCGCCCCAGGGCTGTCCGTCCTTCGCAGCAGCTGCTGCAGCAGGGGACACACTGACCCCCACTCACTACCCAAGGCACCCCGAACCTGGAGGAAGAATGAAAATGGGTTAAACTGCTGTACACTTTATGTGCGGAATGCTCAGTATTTATTTATAAAAAAAAAAAAAAAAAAAAAAAAAAAAGCGTCAAAAGACCCTTTACTAAATAAGCTATTTTAAAATAATGATTCAAATGCCAATAATGTTTTGTATATATTGTTCACATGCACCATGGAGCACACATACCTGTCCTTTTCGGTACTGAGGCAGACGGCTGGTCTGAAACTCTTCAGGAAGAACAGTAAGCAGCTCCAGCAGTGCAAGGCAGCGTGCCCGCCCGTCCACCCCTCCCCCCTCCTCTTGAAACACCCGCACCATCTCCGACACTGCGCCAGGCCAGGCCTCTGGCATGGTGTTGAGCGCCAGAGAGGCCAGGGCGACACACAGCCGAGTGAGCACCATCTTGGAGCCGGTGGAAAAACAGGCTATTTGTGAAAAGAGCTGGCTCTTCAAAGACTCATACTGGTCCGTGGGAATGTCAGACCAGTATCGAGAGATCTTAGTGTGGAGGGCACTGGCACCAAAGTACTGGATCTCGGGTACCTGTAAACAATGACAAAATGTACCAATGAAAAATGTTTGTATTTCAGTGTGTACACGTAAATAAGTGAGTACAATATACCTTGTCTGGGTTAAGTAGTGCCCAGCAAAACTGCCAGGCCTGAGGTGAGACCTGAGCCTGCATCAGCCATTTCTGCGCCAGATTCTTGTTGTCTATATTAGGATCATAGTATAACTGATGGAGGGCCTAGGGATAAAGAAGAAAAAAAAACTTGAGAGAATCATTCTATGGTTTGTTAGACTTAAAAAAGGTTCATGCTGGGAGGTCTGCCACAGTGCGCAGAACAGTCAGATATAAAACTGCTGAAAGAGGGCCATACAGTCAAGCACACAAGGTTGACAGTTTACCTCAGAAACATGAAAAAAAAGGAGCGAGCAATGGCCTGAAAACATAGTAACTCTGAGGTACAGTTCAGAGGGAAATGAGTTCTAAAGGGAAACAAGTAGACTAAGAGAGAAAAAATAAAAAATAAAAATAACACATTAAGAACGGGTGTGGGAGAAGGAAATAAAAGACAGGAAACAAGGGCATTAATTAGACAAGCACCTCTAATCCTGCCAGAAAAATATTCTAGGCACTACTCTGCTAATAAGCCCCTTTCCCTTTTGTGTCTCACACTCTCACACATGCACAAGCTCACTGAACTTAAACCACTGGCAACCAACAATAAGCAACATGGGAGGACAAAAATCTGTTCAGTGAGCATCTGATTTTTGCCTTTTCCCCGAAGCCTGATTCAAAACAATTCGTCTTCAAGCAGCAGTCCTCTCCTCCTTTTTTACAGCTATCTTTCTTATGCCATGCTCCCCTCAAGCCACCACAGTTCAGCATCCATCTTCAACAATCTAATGCATTCTCTCAGTGCCTGTCTAACAATGAGGATTAATGATACAGTAGGGAAGCCATGATCGGACGTGGTACAATGATGCAACAGTAGCTGAAATGATGAATATCAATATTGCATCAATGGCTGCTGAAAGCGGGGAGTCTCAGATGGTGTTGTCATGTTGTTTGCCGCCCTGCAGTGTATGTCAGTGTATGTCACCTTACGGTACTGTACTTAGGCTCTTATTTTTATGCATAAATAAATGAGCGCTATAGTTTTAGGTACAGTATGTACAGCAGACACCATGTCATACTTTCTAGATTTTCTACTGAACCTTTTCCTCACAGATTTTTGACTTGTATCATTAACAGCTTGACCTCAACACTGCACAGCACTGAGAACAAAAAGTACTAATATGAATAAATATTGTTATGCTGTTAGAATGTTACCCCACTGTAACCTTTATGTAAGAGCATGTGATACCAACTACAAAGCAGAAGCGGATCATTACTGCAGTCCACTGTGCAAAAGCAGACCTTTCTATACCCAATGCTGAACAGCGCCATGTCTTTGAAAGCTCTTGTCCTTCCAAGGTTTGTTATCAAAACCAAAGACATAAAACTGCTCATTTTGCTGCTTTAATCTTCTCACACTGAGTCACCAAATGTCAGTGCCAAGCACGCAGCTGCCATCTCATCCAGTTACTATTGTCTATTATTTATTGTTGTTCAAAAATGTAACAATAAAAATGCAATTTAAACCAAAAAAAATTAAAAATAAGAAAGAGGAAGCACTTTCTGAAAAACCCAGGTTTAACCTGGGAATGGCACTTTCCTGGCAGCCATTGTCTGAGGTCATTAGCCTCATTTTCTGCTCAGGAAGAGGGAGAAATAGTGGCGTAGCACTGCTTTGTTGCAGGGTTCACCATCTGCTCCCACACCCTTCGACAAGAGCTGGTATCATTTTATTTCCTAACAAGCCCTGGGAAACAATAGAAACCAGGATGTGTTGACTTAACAAAACATATTTTAATATAGATTTTACATTTCTTAAATCAGTAATAGCTAGAAAAAACAAAAATATCAATATGTGAATGAATTATAGAGAATGCCACCTGTTAACCACAGCCCACATACACATGAAGCAGGTAAAAGGATTCCAGTGCCATAGGTTCACCATTTTCATGATGTCTGAGACTAAAGGGGCATGTTCAAAGGTAGTGACATGGCTCGTGCTTAAGAAGGTATTATCACACAACTAATCTATCACGCAACGTCACTGAGTTATAGGATATAAAAGACAGTATGACGATTGATAATAGAACAAAGAAAATATTTTGCCTAACTGCGTGGGTGGTTGAATGCAAAGACAAGACAAAGAAATTAGGAGACCCATGTTGCCAATAGTGATAATGTGATAATAAATGTACAAATTCTCATTATGAAAATGATTTCTATACCAACACAGAATCAATAGACCATACACAGAACAAAAGATAATAATTTAGAACATGTGCAATCACATGTGACCTACATGGCAAAATCTGTACTGTTTATACATCACACACTGATTCTCAGATTTCATTTTCCAGAAATTATATTACACTTTTCTGGCACACAATTTTATTTTCTATTCAGATCCTAAAGGATAGAAATTGGGGCAAAGCAACCCCCTTAAGTTCAGTTTGAGTAATTGTTTGTTACCAGAAAGAAATAGATGTTTTTTAAGCACAGCAGAGCTTTGCAAATCCATTTGTGTGTTGACAATGCTGAAATTTTAACCAAGAAGGAATGTAATTTATATACATACCAATTCATTATGCACCCCAGGATAGTTACAATGTGCTACTTTGTTTTAAAAGGCAGAAGATTGAACAAAGCTCTTTCTATTACAGAAGCATTGGGCCAGGAACCATCTTCTCCAACACAGTCTTTACAAGAAGCACACATACAAACACGGTTGGTCATCTTACAGGAAGCCCATTTGCTTCTTTTTTTATCTACCCTTTTGTGTCTGATATGCATGTGGCACACTTTTTTTGATGTGTTAGAATAAGCAAAAGTAGGAGATATATTTTATTCAACAGTTTTCAAAGGTAAAGTTGTGTAATTACAAAATGTGTCATGGAAAAAGAAATCTAACATTTTTTTCTGTTGATAGTTCATTGTATCAGTTAATGAGATAATTATAGCAATGTGCTGGATCTAATCACAAGACCACAAAACTATAAACCCACTGAAACAAAAGTAAATAATAGTGACAGAAAACATCTTAAAATATGCTTGTCTTTAGAAAACAGGCTGTTGATCATTTTGAAAATGACAGGTGATTGCAAAACTGTAATCTATTTATAGTCATCTGCTTTTACTCTTCTTTTATATGACACCCTTGAATTGTACTCTATTGTTATTTATAGCACCTGGGAAAACATAGAATGTCAAAAAAATATCTGCAGTGCTCACTGATCACTATTTGTCATGAAACTTTTATTACAAAAAACAGAAATTAAGGACATGTCATTTCCAAGCTGGAATGTGCCCCTTTCGTCAACCTGCCTATAATCATATACGTCACATTACCCATACTCCTATTGTCATCATAAGCACAGGACATCTTTCTTCCTCCATACTGCCACCTATGTCTCCCCATCCATCCCTTGTGTCCCAGCAAGTGGCCAGCCAACAGGGAAATGAATCACAGCAACCTGACACACACATTCAACAGAGGCGCCCAAATACACTCACATAACCCGTGCAAGCCAGCAATAAACAGAAACATTCAGCTTAATATTTGAATATGAACTTTTAGCAATCAATGGATGAGGGACATGTTTTGAAGGCAGACACATTCTTGTTATGTTTAACTGCTGACAAATACTGCAGCGTATAATAGTGGTTTATGATGAGTCATTTTAAAGATATATTTGTATACATGTAAATGTATTTTGAACGCAAATAGCTGGCAATGAATACTGAGTGAAGGAGATACTGACCTTCTCTACGTTTTCCACAGTGAAGTCCAGTGCGTTCGGTGTGGCAACTATCCTCCCCGGCGTCTCCATATCCGCGGATACGGAGCTGTCAAATCATCAAAGACGAGCGGAACATGCACGACCACACGACGAGCGTTAGACTCACATTATACTATGTCCCAAATCTTCAATCAATGGCAATGTGACTGTAAAAACGGACACAAGCTCAGGCTTAGTTTAATTATCACACGAGATGCTAACCGGCAGCTAACATTAGCCCACCACGCTAACTAATAATAACCTCTAGCTAAAATGCTATAGCAACAGCTAGCTGCGCTAACACCAATCTAGCTAACGGTGCAATGCTGTAACTTCACTGGTGGTTAATACAACCAAACGAGGCAATTATATATATATGCAATTAACAACATCATAAGTAGAATGACGTCGTTGTTTAATCGTCGCAAGGTAACTATCAGTTGGATATTTTCACACCTTACTGTCCTCCGTCAGTATGAGACGATGCTGGCAGCTCCCAGCAGCTTTTCTGCCTCTGCTCCGTCATGAGGAGCTGTCTGCTGCGTTCACGTACTGTGGGAAAAAATACCTTTAAACTACTCAACAACATAACGATCATACAGGTCATTTCAAGAAAAAGCAGGGAATGAGAAATATAAATGAAAGAAAAGTTTTGAGATTTCAGATTTTAATAGCCTATGGAATTACATTAAAGTAAACAAAATTATAAAATAAGCTTGTTAAGATCTTAGGTTATCTGAAAAAACTTTTTTCACAAATAACAAAGCCAGACACCTATTCGTAAAGATATATTTTTTTTCGACCATTGTGTCTGTCGACGTTTTAATACAATCAGCAAGATTTAGGTATGGAGCAACAGCGCCCCCACTCGATATAAAGAGATTGTACCTGAAAAAGTCCGAAGTTTATTATTTCAGACATTTACTTCTTTGATACCGAGGAAAATTCCGGTAATGATCTACTGAAGGCCATAATATAAATTTGATATTGGCAGCAAATAAACAAAACAAGCAATATAATTATATATATATTATCAATACTCATACAATACAGACCACCTTTAATTCTACTTTTATTAGATGCAAATATCTGTTTTGCACTGATTTAAATAAACTTGTCATATAGGCCTGATTTACAGTTTTTCCCCTCTGTGAACAGTGATTTCCAAATGATGTGCTGTTGTGACCATGTAGTTACCTAATGACACCTGGTGTGATGGACTTCTGCAATATGGATTTTGTTTTGTTTGTGTGATGCAATGACAATAAAAAGGCCTCAACTTCCTTCTGAGGCAGTCTCTATTTAATGAACTGATGAAAAGAAACAATGAATTCAACTGAACATGTTCATCTCTGTCCCAAATCAAAAAGAAGAGGAAATTTGTCAGTACTAATTATACACTACACTCTATGCAACACAAAGATATACACACAATTCAAAGACCATATAAGATCAACTGAGAACAGAAAGTAATACAAATAAACCCAAATTACTATATTTGGGGCAATTACACAACATAGAAATCAATTACACTGTGAGTGGAGTACATTAATGAATGCTACACCAGCTAAAGGCTTTGGGAACTATGTTGTGGGTAGGCCACACATTACCAGTCAACACCACCATTTTAATCACCCACCTGCATTAACACATTATATGTATAAAATGAAACTATGGCCGACTGAAATGTGGAATGCAATAGTCTGTTTGCCTTCAAGCCAATCTCCCTTCTCCATCAGTCACACATGAGCGTGAACCAGTGCAACCAATGAGAAAAGAACAAAGGTGGGACTCATTGTAGAGAAGCAGATCTCAGATTAGTAGACTCATGACTGACAGAAAGCTCGACAACCTGTCATTGTTGTGCTATGTGTGGGACAAGGAGCAGACATAAAGAGACCAGAGGCTTAGAGAAAGCTGAAATCTCTGAAAGAGACTCGTAACTAATCGGGCACAGACCAAACAGAAAAAGCAGACATCCCTTTAAACAACAACGCAACCTTAATAGAAACTAATCTACAAAAAGTTCAAAACCTATTGTTAAAAAGTGGGGTTGGCCATTTTATAGACCTTTTAGGCTATTGTAGGAGATTCAGAGAATAAACGTATTTTTACTACATATACGGTTCTTTCTCAGAGTTTCTCAATAGCATTGGGTCAGTATGAAGTGACCAAAGGAAATATAGCTTCGACTCAAAAATCAAAAGTAGGAGCAGTTTATTTTAGCTTTATTGGCTATGTAATTAAATCTACATCAACAGGGTAAAGGCAGTATCCACTCAGCAGTTCTGACTATTTTGAACAGGGAACACGTGGCACAGTTTGAGAAGAGGAAGAGAGGAAGAGCGCTTTAAAGGACGCACACACAGCTCAGTTCTGTGTCTCAGCCACGCAGACACGGGTAGAGCAGTTAACCCAGGCCAGCAGACCAGTGCTGTCATTTCTCCGTTAAAGTGTGGCATTAGACGACAAAACAACGAGGCGCAGAGGACATAGAGTTTTAGTGGTTATTTTCTCCTGTGTTGTTGGACAGTATACAGAACTGATGGAGAGCAAACTCTGGATTAAGCTCTGCGCGCTTCTGCCGCTGCTAGTTCTACCAGCTTTGGCTTCACATGGTAAGAATCGCACTGTTTTGATTGATTCAAATTGTCATTGTTATACAAATTATTAGGTGTGTGGAGGAATGAGGTGCTTTCAGTTGGCTACCACCGCACATTTTGATCTATTAAGTCTACTTTTGTCATTTTTATTTTATTTTTTGTTTGTTTCGGTCCTTACTCATAATGACTCATAGTGTTTTCCAACATAGCCTATAACCTTATTAGTCATTTTCAGAAAAGATGCTTCTACATGTTAGGCTACTTTAAAGTTTCATTTTCACTAAATAAGTGGAAGTTAGTATAACTATTGCCTTTTAGACTACAGTTTATGTTATTTCACAGGTGGTTGAGCGGTTCTATTTATATAACCCAAAGGTTGGCGGTTCGATTCCCAAGTTCAAACTGTTGTTGTCCTTGACGCTTAACCCACCTTACCTCCAGTGCCACAGTACGTTTGTGTGTGAGTTTGGTGGTGGTCGGAGAAGACCCCACTCTCTGTCTGCCCCAGGTGTGTGTGAATGGAATGATTTACAGCCAGGTACAAAAAAGCGCTATATAAATGCACACCATTTTCATTCTAGCTTCCAGTAACATCTTCTACTTACTTACAAACCCATTTCTATTTTCTTCTGAAGCTTTTAGCCTTTGTTTAAACCAAACCACAAAGGATGTTATGCAGCCTACTCCTTTCTCACAGCTCTTACATATGCTCCAAACATCCTGTTGCCCTCTGCTCTCAGTTATTCCCCTGTGTCACTACCACTTCCTATATAGCCTATTGCTGTAATTGTGAAGTGAGTCTAGTGACATTTAAAAAAGGTTTTATTAGGCGAAAATATCCCGTCAGCTCATGAGGCAGAAAGTCGAATGAATAGGGAGCAGAGTGGCTCTGCTGGAGGACATTTATTAGTTGTAAATGAGCGGGAACTACATGGT
This sequence comes from Neodontobutis hainanensis, assembly GCA_024349245.1. Lineage (NCBI taxonomy): Eukaryota > Metazoa > Chordata > Actinopteri > Gobiiformes > Odontobutidae > Neodontobutis > Neodontobutis hainanensis. The sequence continues at coordinate 4,982,124 of JALDNG010000022.1, read as the reverse complement.
GATAAATGGCACCTCTAACAGTGTGCAGCAGTGCACTGTCATCTCACTGGCTTCATACTAATTGGGTTCCCTCTTTAGTGCTGTATTAGATTTCAAAGCGAGGACATGAGAGAAGCTTTACACTAGACTTTATGAGTGTATGAAGCAAGTGCTACTGTTACAGCAGTAAATAGTGCGTAAAGAATATATGGACAATTTTGACTTTCTTTCAAAGCCGCTTCTTGAGCTTTGCACAATATTGTTCTCTATTTTTTATTTTATTTTTTTTTCAGTCTTTTTGGACATGATTAAAGAAAAAAAACTTTAATTGATTTCTGTAGGTTGTTGTTTATTGCCAATAAATACAGCTTTTTTTGTTGTATTGGCACTTCCTCTTTTCATTTTCTTCTCCTTTACAGCACCAACTGTGTAAGGCTTTTGAGATCCCTATACAAACTGTACAAGATTACTCCAGTCAGCAAGGTTTTGTTTTGCTTGCTGTGGCTTATTTGCAAGATTTAGATGAATGACAATTATATTCCATCTGTGTTTTTTTTACCATTGCATCCCTGTGGGGTGAAAACAGTGTTTCGATTTACAGTAGCATTTACACAGCTGCTCTCTGAAAGTGTTGCAGTCAACATCTGTTTGCAGAGAAATGGTTACCTACACTTTTCACTTTTAGGGTCAAGAAGGGAGCAAGAGCTTTTGCCCCACGTACAGCCTGCATTGGTCTGAAAAGTGTGACTGTGTAATATCTGTGAGGGCGTGAAAAAGGGCAAACAGTAGGTGCTTTATAAAACTGCTCACCTCGCTCACACATACACATATGCAAACACACATGCAGAGACACTTCCCCACCATTTGCCTCAGATTTTGAAACTAAAACAAGAAAAAAACAAGACCAGTATTAAACGGCCAAGTACCTCAGCTTCAGTATGTGTGTATCATTTAGAGTTCAAACAAGTCTCTCTGTCTCTATTTCCGTTTTTATCTCTTACTGACTGTTCTGATGAGCTTTGCAGCTGATTATGGAAGTAATCAAAGGCTTCATGGCAGTATGTTACCCAGCGGTAATCATATTACTTTGTATTAGTGCTCTGGTCTCTTGTACAGTGACCGGTGGGTTAGATAAAAGGCCTGTGGGTTTTTAAGAGTGACACAGACAACAAAGCTAGAGCTGGACAGTTAGTTAAAAAATACATTTTAAACCTTTTATTCTTATGCATTATAATTATTAATATAAGCCACATAACTATAGTCAATTAATTAATTGTTAATAATTCAGCAAATTTATAATAAAAACTTCTGTATGAGGGCAAAAGAAGTCCCTATTTATGCCATGAATTATGTAGGCCGAAGCCACCATTCATCTTTCTTTGGCAATACGAGAAAAGAGTATGCAGTTATGGTTTGATCTACTTCAGGTTGTTGTAACTCACTGCTATTGGTCAGGTAAGATTGTTTTAAACCTGGTTGTCAAAAATCTAACCAGGGATTAGTTGATTTCTGACATTTAATAATAATCCATGTTTGAATTAGTTCAGCAAATAATAGTACCATGTTAATGCCTGTAAAGAGCAATAGACATTGATTATTTATTATTACTTAGTATTATTCATTATTGCTTATTACTGTAATTGCTGCTGTCTTTCTTTCAGATAATGATGCTCTTCCAACTGCCACGTTCACGCCAGAAAGGTCTGTTGTTCCCACCCTGGACGGAGGAGTGGGAGAAAAAGCAATTCCTATAACTCATCTGTCATATACACAGAACGGTAATTGCAATACTCAGAATTTTAACCTAGGTGTGGGTTGTTGTAAGAATTTAGCAGGAAGCGTAGCCACAGGTGGGTGATAGTCTCGAAGCTATATTTAACGATTTATCTTGGTGTCCAGAAGTGGGCCACAAATCAGAGTAGCCGCAATGTGACCCGGTTAAAGTGTTGACAATGAAAACCACTAACACAGCTACTGCCAGGGAGCTAAAAATAAGATTCAGTGTGATATGAAAGCAGACTGGATTAGTGTAGCACGGGAGAGAAATGTGGAAATGCATTCACCATTGAAAAGTTGGCACTAACTACATGATTGGTGTTGAAAAGAAGAGAGAAGTGATTAAATGCTGTGTGACTTCTCACGAGGGGGTGTGAATGGTAGAAGTGTTCTCCCTACCCTTCTCCCCCCTTACAGCCACACTCACATGCATTTTCAATTCAAAATTTAAAATATGTATCACTTTTTATGGTGCGTTTACACACCTGATTAGGGGTAAAACTTCTCTTTATTTCCACAATTTTAAGATAATCATATTCAGGAGTCATAATTGTGATACAGGATCAGGAGAATGGACTCAGGGAGTACACCTTACAAATACTCCAGAATTTATTATGCAAAGGTGTCAAAAATCATCAAACTAAGGTGAAGCAGAGGGGAGGAGAGGTTCATATACTTGAGCGGTGGGGACACAATTACACACAGGAGAAACACATCTGGGCTGCTCAGGTGATCACACAAGGTGGGAAGCTACACAAAAATCCAGGAAGTAGACAGACATAAAATGAAACATACAAGAGAGTGGCAAAATTAAACAGGAAATGACTGATCTAGGAAAACAAATACATATCAGGATCAGGTATCAGATGTTGGCTGTTATCAGACAGAAATGAATTTTGAATAATATAGGCAATAGGTTTTGTCAAGAAGAAGAAATATCAGTCAACATGACCATCTCCACTACTTTGGTTTGGCACCTATTGTTAAAAATTGTGGAGGTGTGATGTAGAACAGCACACTAATCTAATATATTATTAATAAAATTACTATGTAACTATTCTTTGGTGCTTAGTATAAAATGATTTAACTGAGAATTTGAGAATAACAACTGCATGCTACCTCCCCAGGGACCGTCATGAACTCTACGGAGTTTTTTGAAATTCATGGGACAGAAGATTCTACACCAACGGCTTCACTTCATGTTTTAGAAAACAAAACCCCTTATATATCCACCTCCTCCACTGCTTCAAGCCACACAAAGAAAATTGACACATTGTCTGTAGCTATGCCGACTACCGCTGCACATCTGGAGAATACAAATTTGTCACTGCACATTACCACTGTCCATACTGACCCTATGACAACAACAACAACTAAGCCCGCTCACAACACTCCTACCACGATTAAAATATCAAACACTACCGTCACTACTGCTGTCACCACGTCTAGTTCAACTTCTGCTACCACCTCTCCCAACAACACACAAGAGAGTACTCGGCCGCCTGCATCAAAGCAAAACACAACACTTTCTGACAACCATTCAGAAACCTCCAGTAAATCCCCAGTGGCTTCAACCAGTCTCAGCACTAAGGCTAAAGCTCACGTCGAAACTCCGTCCCAGCTCAATGTGGGGGAAGGCAGTAAGTATAGAAAATTCTTAGTGATGCATGAATTTGTCTTAAGCTGGTAACTGACAAGATATTGACAGGACAAGGAGAAGTCAATTGGCTTTGCAACAAAGATGATATTGTTCTTTGTTTTGTCATATACACACACACATCCACTGTCCACGACTTCTACAAGAACTGTCACCACCAAGCACTCCACAATTATAGCTCTGTTTGGCAGAGAGACAGAGGCAGTCATGGGACACGAGCCTTGAACACACTCTTGTGTTTTTCTTGTCTGTCTCATGTCTGTCGAATCTTTATAGAGAGAATACAATTGATTTTATTCACATAGAGGTCAGGACCTTACTCGACCTTTTCTTTGCCGTTATCGGACAAAAATGAAATCCCCTCTTGACCAAGTTTAGCACAGTAGCGTTTGAGAATTTTGTAGACTCTCCTCAGTGTGGTTTTACTCTATGCTTGGCATGTTGCCTCTTTCCATTTGACAAGAGGATGAACAGCGACTATTCATTGGCCTGTGGTTGTTTTTTGTTTAAACCAGAGAGAATGAAATCAGCCAAACATACACAACAGTCTTCCATAGCAACATCCCAAAAAAGGATAAGCCCACTCCTGCTGTACAAAAATGCACAAGCAGACAGTAAAGGGTAGTGTTGTTTACATTTATGTAAAGTAGCAAACATGCCAACATTATTGTCAGAAATAAATGCACTTGTTTAGAGTAAGCTTATTTAGACTCAAGCAAACAATCATCCTCCAGTGTTTGACGTATGTCCTGAATTATGTGCTAGACACTTGCATACTGTGTGCTCACTAACTGAGATACTCAAGCGTCTATATTTAGACTCACTCACTGTGTTTGTTTGCACCATATTAAGTCAAATGGTTTTAACTCAGTTAGCAGCCTGTTTAATATATAAATATATCCTGATAGTGTGTTTCTTATTTCAGCTACAGTAGTGCATAAGTCTTCCACTCTGGACCCCCTTCTGGCAGGTCTGGTGTCAGCCTTCATCATCACTGCTGTCATCATCAGTCTGCTACTTTTCCTAAAACTGCGCCGGAGAGATAACCGTCCGGCGTTCCACAGGCTGCAGGACCTACCCATGGTGAGCATCAGTGCTATAATTACCCAGTGCTTCCTGACATGTAGAAGTCAGGAAGCACTAAGTCTGAGTATTAGGCCTTCAATTTACTGTTAGATATTTTTGATGAATTATGAATTTGCTATATATACATGTACTATATGTATGTATGATATATATATATACACTGTATATATAAAAAATATATCTATTTGTGTAATAACATGCTGTTTTTTCCTTTAGGATGATATGATGGAGGACACACCCTTGTCCATGTACAGCTACTGAAGAAAGCCTTATTCAAACTTGTGGCGAAATACTTGAACCAGCTTTGTCACAGCCATATAGCCTTTAAACTGCTCAAAACCAGTTTGGGTAGGTTCAAGCTAAAAATATTGTTCAGTTTGACTAAAAGGACAAGAAGAAAAATGGCCAAAGGAGAGAAAATATTTCCCACAACACAACACATTTTTTGAGTTCACTAAAGTTGGTGGTTTAGTCTAAAGCCGACATCTTGATCACACTTGGGGATGGTTCTTGTGTGAACAACGATCGAGCCTGTTGTGCTTGACATTTCTCTTAGACACTGGTCTGCTTCTAAAGTTAGAGGGTAATGCTTCAAATGTATGACAGAGAAAAAGTATGTTCGAGGCCAGAGAAGATAAGGTTACTTACAAGGGCCTAATGATTATAGTGTTAACAAGGTTGCACTTTACTTTCAAAGGTTGAACAAATAAGAACTATTTTTGTGAATGTGATTAATTGAGGCTTATGTGCATAAAAAGTGCAAACTTTGACAATGTGTGTGTTTGAATGTGAATTTGTTCACCTGTTGTAGATGAGTGTGTTTCTAAGCGGCAGGAATGGGAATATTAAGGAATTACATTTTGATTTTGTGTTAAGGATCTTGCCACAGATTAATGTTCATTGTGCTTTTTGATACTTTGCTTAGTTTTTAGAGAGAGTGCCTTACACATTGTTTAATTTAATACATGTTATTCAACCAGACATTTCCAACCCTTTGTGTGATTTCATTTGAAGCATTGACACACTCAAAAGTTGCTGCTCTGACTTGTCTGTGTTTGAATACTAGCCCTTGAGCGTCTTCAGCACAAGGGCCAAATTCACACATCATTTGCCTCCAAAACTAAAAGTGTTTTTTCTATACAATGTTAGTATTGTTTTGTGTTGTAAATACAACTGATTAATGCATCATGATGCATCATGCAGAAAATGTAATGGAAGTGTTTGATGTTGCTTGTAAAGCATTTATAAAACACAAAAATTTTATAACATAAACGGACACACACCATGTTGTTAGTGGATAGTTTTGTGTTGTTCAAATATATCTTTATTCAAGAACTATACAAACAACACTGTTTCTACTTTGTGCCCTGAACAATTGTGAAGAGATGTGAAACTAGGCATCTCCACACAATTGTCTTCTCTAAGTGATGCAGTGTTTGCATCCATTCTGAACTGCTTCTTTTAAGATTTATGAACATTTTTAGTGATGTGCTGCCTTTGTCTTTTTTATTGTAAAGTGTTCTGAATAATGCTGCAACATGTGTTGATTCTGGAGTGATGTATTTTGATTAAAGATGTTTAAAACTATATTTTTGTAATCTCTTTGTCAAATGTTGGTACAAACCAACAGCACACAAACAAAACAAAATCAGGTAGAGGTTTTATTTTTGGAAAAACACAAATACAGCACTCTATGTGAATCATTTCACTGTAGTCTAGCACCAATGTACAATACTTGGCAGATGGAATAAAGTGCAAACACCAGCCTTCAGCTAACCACAACTGACATATTTTAACTCAACACTTTTGTTTTTTCCCCCATTTTTCATGAGCTGATTTTTCTATGTAAACAAAAGGCCTAATGTGCTCTAATATTGTTTACAAATCTGTTAAAATCTGTGTTATAGAGCACTTCTCTTTTGCCTCTTTTGCCTACACCTCACAGGTGTAGCATATTAAGATTCTGATTAGAGAGCATAATTATTGCACAGGTGTTCAAGTTTTTAGGGAGTGTGCAGTTGACATGCTGACTGCATGAATGTCCACCAGAGCTGTTGCCCATGAATTGAATGTTCATTTCTCAATAAGTCGTATCCAAAGGCATTTCAGAGAATTTCGCAGAACATCTAACCGGCCTCCCACCTGTAGACCTTGTGTAACCACACCAGCTCAGGACCTCTACATCCAACCTCATCTCCAAGATTCTCTGAGACCAGCCAACCGGACAGCTGCTGCAACAATTGGTTTGCATAACCAAAGAATTTCTGCACAAACTGTCAGAAACTGTCTCTAAACTGACTGTAGTTTGGCGTTGTAACGGCTTGAGTGGGCAAATGCTCACATTCGATGGCTTCTGGCACTTTGTACTGGTGTGCTCTTCACGGATGAATCACGGTTTTCACTGCACAGCAGATACCCCCCCAGACCCCTTCAATTTTGGGGTGGGCTTTTATTGTGGCCAGCCTAAAGCACACGTGCAATTATCATGCTCTCTAATCAGCATCTGAATATGCCACACCTGTAAAGGTGGATGGATTATCTCGGCAAAGGTTAAGTTCTCACTAACACAGATTTAGACAGATTTGTGAACAATATTTGAGAGCAATATACCTTTTGTTTACAAAGAAAAAGTCTTTGAGTTCAGCTCAAATGGGGGCAAAAACAAAAGTGTTTTGTTCAGTTTATGTTGTCAAAATGTTAAGCTGTTAAACACAATAACATCTTTAGTAAATACACAGCTGTGTACTGTTCAGCCCATTTTAGTCTTTTTTCCAGATGGTCCGTATTTTTGATGAGTTAGACAACTCAACGTCTAGTTCAATGAGCTGCAGTGTGTACGCAGTCACTTGAAGTAATCCTTGGTGTGCATAGCTCAGTGAACAACTAACCTGTCCGTCAAATTCCCTATATATAGACATACTAGACAGCATAATGAGGTTCTCTTGAACTGTATACCATGATTCCACTGGAAGTGGATTGTGTCAGAGACTTGAGGTTAATAGACTTTAAATTGTCTTTAGCTGCATTTCCAGCTATATGACGATTGACATTCTTTGTCATGTCAAGGCCTGACTCTTGTTAGGAATTAACCATTACATAGCCATTAATGTGCTACACCAAAAGTTTACATTTCAAATCACAGGTTTACAAATAAGATATACTGTCAAGTACATGCAATATATTAACTAACCATTTATATCTAGCCAGGAATGTTAATAGAGATTGGCTAAACCATTTTAAGGTGGCTAGAACAATACCGCTGCCCTATACACCATTTGGCAAATCATACTAAGTCCAAACATTTGTTGAACAATCTGGTTGCTTTGGAACAGAAGGGTAAGACTTCTTATCAGTAAAACGCAATATGGGTATAGAGGGTGTGGCAACAAATAAGCCCTACTTTTATTTTATTTTATGTGACTGGTTTTCTTGAATCCATAGTCCAAATATAATTGAAGTTAGGAAAGATGAATTATTGTGCATATGTTTTCTCAAAGAGAACATTCAACAAAGGATTGTGGTTCTTTAATGACTAGATGTCTGTTTAGTTTGTTCTGACGTGGAGACAGTTATTTAGGGAGACTTTGTGGCTTTGACAGTTACAAACGGTCTTCGGCGTCCTTATTGTACCAAGATTAAACTGAAGAACCTAGTGCCAAAACAAAGCTTTGATGTTTTAAAAGCCAGTAAGTATCAACTTACTCTATTTGTTTGATTTAGCAATCTCTTTCACAGTTTCACTTAAACAATAGCCAGTGGCATTAAAATACATCAAGTGGTTAATTTCCAAGTCAATAAAACGCTTTTCATGCAGCAAAGCACAATTCAAGTGAAATACAAGTTACTGAAAGAAGCCACACTTTATTGCTACTATCCAATATAAGCAACATTGTTTGCATTAAGCAGGATTAAGCAAAATACTGTTTATATACATGTGCCTCTGTTGCCTTGCCACTATTCCTTCTCTCTTTTTTCCCCCTTCTTTTGGAAAATAAGGCTAGTTGTTTTATTCTGATTTAACGCTAGAGCACTAAAGCATTCAGAAGAAAGGCATTATTCAAAACGATGCATTTCTGGTGGGGCTTTTTGTATTCTAGCAGCCAAAAGGTCAAAGGTCATTAAGACTTAAGTCAGATCCAAAATCTGGATTTTCGTCATCATCAACAAGATCATCACCATCTTCTTGTTCGTCATCATTGTCATCCTCTAAATCCGTTCCCAGACCCTCAAAGTCACTCCGTCTGGACTTGATGTTAAGACGTACTCGAGGTTTCTGCTGAGGAGCTGCTGGGGTTGAGGAGAAGAGGTAGTTAATTTGGATATGCAATTATATGAAAATTAGTTGGTACTTTGCTGCGGGATTAAGTTGGAACACCATCAAAACAAAAACAGTGTGCTGATATGTGGTGTGTGTTTACGATGGCCAAATCACTCTGGGAAACATTAGGGGAAAAGACTGTAATCTCTTCCGGGAACATTAACTTTCAGTTACTGTAAGTCTGAGAAGTCAAATGCCCATTGGCAAACACACCCAAGACAAAAATCCCTGCCAAAAACTTCTGGAGAAGAGCAGACTACTTTTATCATAAAATAACACTGCTCACTGGCTGCTGCAATTATCTTTCTCACTTCATTTTTGATCATCTCCAAGTTGCTGGTTTTATTGTTAACACAAATCAAATAGTTAACTAACTATATTTTAAGAGGTAACAAAAACAATAATCTAGTGAGTCATTTGTAGTGAGAAGAGTCACGGGGGAAGGTTGAGGCAGATGTGCGGGGGAAGGAAGGGGAGGGGGAACTACACGTCCCATCTTGCTCAAGCAGTCATCATTGTGTGCCCATCTGGTGTGCCGCCCTAACATTTTCTGAAAGTCAACTCTCAGAATTTGTTTGGGGACAGAAGGCTTGTGAAAATTATATGATGGTAACATGTGATGTGACTCAGCAAACTGTACCACACACTGTAAATGTAGGTCAGTAAGATGACTGTGCCATCTTCTCCTTTTGACAAAATTCTCACCGGGATCATTGTCTTCCAGCCACGACAGATCGTCTGAGCTGATTTCGGCTAAACTTGGTGTTGGGCTAAAGTCGTCTGAATCCGAGTCTGGCTGTGACTCTTCAACTCTGGCCTTTCTGCTTTGGCTGTGAGGGACCGGAAGCACTGGACTCCCTAGATCAGACAAAAACTGGGCTGATTAGATGTTAAATTAAAATGTATATGCACACACATTTTATTAAGAGGTACCAGATGTGTGGATTGACAACAATGGGGAAGGTTCACGTTCCCGTAGAACAAGATTTCGGACCTCATCCTTCAGGTCTGACACAGTCGCTCTGTTTCAAGATTTAAATAGCAACAGTGTAATAAGTAAAAGGATAATGAAAACCAAAGCTCCAAACACGTTTTCACATGTACCTGATCTGAAGGACGTCTTGTTGTGTGTGAGAGTATTGAGAGACTGTCTTGGCCAAATCAGTGCTGTGAATACGGTAGCTGTCTGTCAGCTCCTCTAATGTCTGATAAAAACAAACAAAAGGATATAGTAAGAACATAAAAAGACGCAAACCACATTTGCAAGCAAAAGCAACCTGTGAGAAACTATGTGTACCTTGCAACTGTGCTCATACTGTCTTCTGGTCTCTCTAGCTTCTGTCTGCTGGAGGAACACATCCTCCTCCTGTCGCCCTGTCAAACGTCAAACCCGGAGCAACTGTTAGGTACAAGACTGAGCATGTCCATGCTTTACACAGTGCTTCAAACGTGTGCAGTCAAGCAGAAGTGACGAGGCACGAAGTGTTTTTGTGACTCACTTAGCCGTGTTTTAAGTTGCTCCACTTCTCTGCGCAGGTGTTCCAACTCCTCTCTACGAAGCTTCGAGCTGAAGCTTAAAAAAAAAAGCAATGAACCTTTATACATAATAACCTTGCATTTTAGTGACAAGGTCACAAACTGTTTATTAAAAAATGTAATACAATTTAAAAAAACAAAAATCGTAATCTTCGGCCTGTTCATATGGTAAATACATTGATATGGTCTCCACCTCTCCTCCAGGTTGCCTAACGACGTAGCTCTGGTAATGTGTCCCCGAAGACTGTTCAGCTCACGCCCCACTTCTCTTCGCCACTGTTCTATCCTTCGATCTGCTCCTGGACTTTTTTCCCTCCACAACTCCTCTCTTTCCCGCAGGTCCTCACGCAGTCTGTGCACTTCCTCTGGGAAAAAAAGAAGACAAAGATTAAAGATTTATTTTTCCTTTAGCAGTATTTGAGAATTTTTAATTTTCCACAGCAGTGATTAGCTTTATAATGAACTACTTTATTTTATAAATAATGTTGCATAAGATTTTTGAACTCAGAAGGGTTAAAACATTTAATTAACAGCAGCAAATATCCATGTGAGGTAAGAAAGTGGTATAGTTCAAATATATCATTCCCTTAATAAAAATTAAAACAATTCTAAAGACTAAAGCAAAGAAGTTCCCCTAAGTTTCTTGGTTTTATAACCAGTTTTATTTAAAAAATATATATATTTTGCCCCTTTAATGCATATTTCAGGTTAAAATAAAGGAAGGCTGTAGCTAAAATTAAACTGGCACATTGTAACAATGTTTAATACTTAAAGGACTGTTACAAAAAAAATGTAAAGGCTACACCATGAACAAGGCATTATAAAACCGTAAACAACATAATCTGTTTTGCTAGGGAGAGTTTTAAATCTGATAAGGCATTCTTTATTCTGTGTGACAATGGCGGGACTGAGGGGTGTCGCTATAATTCAGACAATCACATGACCCAGAATAAAGTGAGGCTGACCATAACAAACCTTGTAAAGTCTGGATAAGACAGTGCTGAGACTGTTTCTCTCTCTCCAAGTCATAAAGTTTTTTTGTTAGGGATTCAATTGCCTATAAAAGAAATTAAGAACATATTAAATAAGCTTAAACAATAATATTGTTTAAGCAAGAAGCATTTGTTTATTGCTGCTTTCAAAGAACACCTGGCTCTGTATCTGGAGTTGGGACTGGATGGCAGCCAAGTCTGCCCACTGCACATTTGGACTAACAGGTGAGGAAAGCTGGCGATGAAGAGGCACTCGAGGAGGCAGATCCAACTCTGACTTGTCAAGATTTTCAATCACTGAAAAAATGTCTAGAAAAACAAATAGCTATAAGACAGAATACAAATAAATACAAATACAAATAGCCCCTTCATTACAATAATCAAAAGGTTGGCTTTTCATTAAGAATTAAAGAAGGTGAATGTCACTAGATTTTAGAATTTTGCCATAGTCCTTTTATAATGGGTTAGTTTTGTTATTATTATTATTGTTTCCGTATTACTCCTTTGTTTAAATAGGAGGAGGGGTGCTTCTGAGGAGAAAAGAAAATCACAGGAGACTAGAGTTTATTCAAAAGCCAGAGTAGACCAGGCATGGAACAGATTTATTCACATTCTTGGGAAATTCTGTGTATCATGCCTTTAGGCTTTCACTGATGTTGAATAGTGTACCTACCTTCTCTTTTAGAAAATTTGCTTGTTGAGGTCAGTCTCTCCTGTGGAAGGAAGCCACACTTTTAGATAAAGAACTCACCATGAGTCTTCAAGTCTTCACTACATGCTTTAAAAGTTTTAAAAGGACTGCTGCCATCTACAGACTGTTCCAATTATCCATAATTTCAGTCCTGATTTCTTTCTGTCATTAAGAATTGTGTGTCCCCGCCATCAACTTACCCTCATCTTCGCAACGCTGGTGTCTGCTACTGACAGAATGGAGCTCAGATGACTGTCCCAGTTCATGTCTGTGCTGAAATAACAAGAAGGGATTGTCAAAATCATTATTCCTTAGAAAAGACTATTGTTTTAAGTCTGACATAGTGCCACTGTGCAGCCTATTTGACTGTTACATACAAAAAGCAGTATAGTATGGTGATACAGTAACTTTAGACCTGTTTTGTGGTTGGTCGGTGGGGTAACAACCTAGCTACGATCTCTGACACCTTGATGGGGATTACATTACTCCCATCTTAGACTTTTTCGCAATTGCGCGTCAGCTGTTACTCGAAGAAGAATAAGTGCTCAGCATCTCCGCACATCTGTGCTTCTTAACTGAGCATTGTTTAATTATTCATGAAAAAAGCCACCACGAGAGTTAAGTTTAATGATGTAAAGCAAGCACAGATTAATGATGTCGCGAACGGTGCTAAATTCAATTTAGCAGAAGGGGTGCAGCTGAAGCCGTGTTGTGGTCAATAGAAAACACACACACGCACCTCATATAACAAAAGGACAAAGGAAGTATTCTAAAATTAATTCTTCTAATTGCTTTAAAGATTAAATGCACACAATGTTAACTGAGCATATTGAAAAATACAGTCATATTTTCAGGCTAACAATGCTTCTTACCAGGAAGGTACAACCACTTTTTTAAATCCAAGAGCACATAAACAACGTGATTGCGTATGACGTAGCCGCGATGTGGATTTTGGGTAATGTAGTAATCTGATAAGCATTCAGTTTCTGTTTACCGAAACACATTATTAGTCTCGTAGTACATTTCTGTATATTTTTATATGTATTAGTCTTCCAAAGCACTATTAAGGAAACCAAAGAAAAAAGCTGCTTATATAGATTTGTATGGAGGGAACGTGTAGTTTGAAAGCGTCACATCCCACAATGCATACCGCGGCGTTCATCTTTTAACAATGGCGGCTACCACTGGCAATGTGGAAAATATAACTATACTTCTTGAAGAGTCCCTCTGCAAATTAGGTTTCGAAATTAGACCTTTAAAGGTAGAGTGTCGCAAATGTTAGCTGTATTAAAACAGTTCAATTTAACTCATGTATATGTAAAAATCAAAGCATGGGCTTTACTTATGTCCTTTGTACTGTCCCAGGTTGGTTGGTATAACCAAGTACTACCTGCGTCCTTACACTTGGCTCATCCAGAGGACACTCTTGCCTTTGTGGTGCTTAGTACCCCTTCCATGTTTGAACAAGCCTTCCTGCCCTTTCTGGAAAAGCAGGGCTGTCAGAGACTGTCTGACCCTATAGACCAGTGTGTGAAGCACTTTGTTTCCTCCGCTGTCTCACAGGTGAGTGGGAAGTTTTGCATGAAACAAATATGTACAGCACAGCACTAAAAAAAAAATACTCAAAAGCTAAAACAAAATGCTGTGCTAATGGTTTATTATTTTTGTTTCTACAGCAATATCTGGAAATTATAATGCAGAGACAATAAAAATAAATCATACGTCTTTTATTTGTGACCATTATGTGTGGTCTAGTATTTTGCAGACCATAAAGTAGATGTTGCATATGACTATGAGCTGCTACCCAGCCGAAAACCAAAGTTCTTAGCACAAACTGCAGCCCATGTCTCTGGAGCGGCGTTCTACTACCAAAAATCTGATGTCCCACAACAACCCTGGGGTGAAAAGGTAACTCAGTTTGAACAACCGTGCCCCTTAGTTCATTTTCTCCTGCAACGTTTTTGTGTCTTCTTTTGTTTCCATCAGAAGATGTTTGGAGTGTGTGTGCATCCAAGATTTGGGGGGTGGTTTGCCATTAGAGCTTTGCTAGTGTTCAGAGATGTAACTGTGGGCACTGAACTGAAACAGCCTGCTCCTCCTGACTGTGTCCCATCTAGAGAAGACAAGATACATTTGCTGGAGGCTTTCAACTTTCATTGGCAGGTAATCGACAAACACCGAAAAATACCTAACTGTTTCACCTTCAGACAAATGACCTTTGGATCAGAGACCACCCTTTCACATTGCCTCATGTGTTAAAGGTCTATTCTGGATAGACTTCTGACTGTACACTTTGAAAGGAGATCCAAATATTTTCATCAGAATCATACATAAATCTATGTTGTGTTGTGCTAATATTGTGACAACACTGTTACCTTTATAATTTATTTTACTTTAAACAGATTGTGTGTGATTACTTACATTTCGTCTGTTTGTATCAATGGCATCTTTAGGATTGGACGTACAGAGACATCATTAAACCTGTGCAGACCTACTCACAGAAACAGAGGGACTACTTCGGCACTCCACCTGCCCAGCGTTTTGCTCTGCTTAAAACTTGGGGTTTTCTACCGAGAGACAACACTCCAGGTGATCCTTGTTCTGATGCACAGAAGGCGACGAATGGACATGGATAATCCAAGTGAACTACTGCACACAGGACTCTATGCACAGAAGAGGGAGATATACACTCACTGCCCACTTTATTAGGTACACCTTGCTTGTCCCGGATTGGACCCCTTTTTGCCTTCAGAACTGCCTTAATTCTTTGTGACATAGATTGAACAAGGTGTTGGAAATGTTCCTCAGATTTTGATCCATATTGACATGAGCATCACACAGTTTCTGCAGATGCATCCATAATGCAACTCTCCCATTCCACCACATCCCAAAGGGGCTCTATTGAAGTGAGATCTGGTGACTGTCAAGGCCATTTGAGTTCAAGTGAACTCATTGTCATGTTCAAGAAATCAGTCTGAGGTGATTTGAACCTTGTGACATGGTGCATTATCCTGCTGGAAGTAGCTATTAGAAGATGGGTTCCCTGTAGTTATCAAGGGATGGACATGGTCAGCAACAATACTCCGTTGAGACAAGGCTGGATGGATCCATGCTTTCATGTTCTTTACACCAAATTCTGACCCTGCCATTTGAATGTTGCAGCAGAAATTGAAACTCATCAGACCAGACCATCAAACATTTTTTTTCCCAATCTTCTATTTTCCAGTTTTGGAGTGCCTGTGTGAATTATGGTCTCCGTTTCCTGTTCTTAGCTGACTGGAGCGGCACCAGGTGTGGTCTTCTGCTGCTGTAGCCTGTCTGCTTCTGGGTTTGACGTGTTGTGTGATCAGAGATGGTATTCTGCATACTTTGGTTTTAACAAGGGGTTATTTGAGTTACTGCTGCTTTTCTATCATCTCTAACCTGTCTGCCCATTCTCCTCTGACCTCTCACATCAACAAGGCATTTTCATCCACACAACTTTTGCTCACTGGATATTTTTTTCTTTTTTGGACCTTTTTCTGTAAAACCCTAGAGATGGTTGTGCGTGAAAATCCCAGTAGATCAGCAGTTTTTGAAAGCCCGTCAGGCACCAACAACTTTTCCACGTTCAGTCACTCAAATCCCCTTTCTTCTCCATTCTGATGCTCAGTTTGAATTCAGCAAGGCGACTTTACTGCATCTAGATGCCTAAATGCATTAAATTGCTGTAATGTGATTGGTTGATTAACAATTTGTGTTACCAAGCAATTGAACGTGTGTACCTAATAAAGTCACCAGTGACTGTATTTTGGCCCAAAGTAGCTTACATCGACTTTTTAGAAGACACACTACAAGCAATATTTAAGCACAGTGCACTTAATGGCTATTGTTTAATGTTCTTTTATTCAGTTGCTTAATTTTATTCTTCAATTAGTAAAGTACATATTTTATATCTTTCTCTTCCTTTGTGGGTTTTCTGACTATCCCTTGTGCCATGCTCAGCTGAACTTATGATTAATCCATCCGTGCATGGCACCAGTTAACCACACTCCTGGCATTTTTTTTTTTTCAAAATTGTCATCTTGATAGGTAGTGAATAAAAAAACCTGGTATGCACATGTAATGGTTTGCCTCTAGATGTCACTGTTCTACCAATAACTGAATGATTCAAGCTTTGGTAATGAAATGTTTTGAAGCATCTCCAAATATAATAAAAAAGTTCTGACTATGTAAATAAAAGCGTTCTTTCCAATACCTAAAACACATTATTTTTCTTTCCTCAATGGTTCTAAATCCACTATGTTGGGAATTTGTCTTGCTTAGACTTCTAAAATTTTGCTTCACATTCTCTTCTCATTGCACCCCATCCCTCCATGCATCCCTCCACCTCAACCCACTCCCCTCTCGTGCTATTCTGTCTATCTGTGTACTGAATCAGCATTTCAGAGCAGTATGCCGCAGGCCAGCAGTGAGACAGACCATGGAGTTAATTATACTCCCACATATACTTGATCTCATCACTATCCCACCTCTGTGTTTCTCTCACCTGCATCTTTAGCATGGTAACTGTTCACAAATTCAAGGTCTTTAGGGAGAATGCTCAGTTTGCAGTTTATTGCGCTTTGCTTATTCTTTGGCTAGTTTTGAAGAATGACATTGATAAGTCTTGAAACTTTGGAGAACCTTTTGAACAAAGTTTAAAGCAGCTTTCTACTCTGCTTTAAATTTTGTGCTAGCCAACTTGACATGTCTTGCAGTTGGTGAGGTTGAAAACTTTGCACAAGACAGCTTCACTTTCTGCAGCTGTTTCACAGTTGAATGAGGTGAGGAAAGTAGTTGGACGGGTGAGGGCGGGAGGCTACTCCTTATCATCGAGCTCCCTCTCTCGTGCTCTCTGACTTACTCCAGGATCCTGCAGGATTTCTTTCACAATGCAGCTTGACTCCTGGCACAGCTGCAATGCACTCTTGCAGCACTGCAGAGGCATCAGCACTATGTCTAGTGACAAGAAATATGATTTATAGCATAGAGCTGCATAAGATTAGGAACAAGGAATATGTAACATTGTTGAGTCATAAGGGAATTTTACTGAAATTCCCCATATGACAAAAAATATAACTATGTAACTTATGATAAACATGTACTGTTTATTCCTCACAAATCTGTATCCGGCAGTGCCAATAAAGAAATTTCAGAAAAGCTCTGTTCCTTCTAGTGTTTTTAAAAAGTCAAAGATTTGAAATGAGTTTTGTGCACAACAGCTATTACCAATGGGACTGAGATAAAATAGAGAAAAGGACATGAGTAGATTCAGTTGTGGAGCAGTGAAGCAGCCCTGTCCGCCCACAGACATCAGTTAACAGGAGCAGAGAAAAAAGGCCAACAGCAAACCAGCAACACAAGAGGAACCAGCAATGAGTGGGGGCGGGGGATGCCCAAAATCCACATGTGGGATGTTTTAGAAGCTGGTTAGAGCAAAGACTTTTCACATAGTGATTTATGAATAATATGCAGCAGCATAATTTACTATATTCCTCTTTTTTAATTTATAAAATATTCTTTTAGTCTGACAAAGCATACTTTCTCACAGTGCAGGCCTTTATCTCACTCTTACAACATGTGCGCCTGTGCATGTGTCTCCAACGGTTTAAATTTTTTAAAACCCTATTCTTATCAGTTTCTTGGATTAGCATAATTAGCTAGTCCTTTGCCAGAGTCTCTCTGTTGTACCCAATAGCATGTTGGCTTTCAGTGTGGAGTCCAATGGACTTGTGGTGGGAGTGGTCAGCCAAGGACCAGAAACAAGTGTAGACTGTCCAACTATTACATTATCAGTCTTGACCAGGCAGTTAAGACAGACAAGCAGGATTTCAGCATGCACTCACTGACGTATGTGTAAAAGGATCACTAATTTATAAAGGTTTACTGTACACGCTAACATATAAATCTCAATTAGTGTCTCAGAAATCTACATTAAAACAAGTTTGCAACCAAACAGAAGACCCAGTTTTCCACATTTCCTTAAGCTGCTATTGTAAGACGTTGCATGATAAGCAAATAAGACTATTGATGCAGTTAAAACACTTCGAGCAATCCTCTAGGTCTGTGATGTAATTTGTCACACTTGATCAGAGCAGGAGTGTAAGTAAAACATTATATTCTTGTTTCTTGCAGGGAAACATCATCTAACAACGCATCACTGTCAGCAGAAAGAAAAGGGTTGCAGTCACACGGGAGAAGAGGATTAGACCAAGCTAAGGTTCCCCATAATCCTTCATTTTAGATTAGGGCCTCTCTCCTGAGAACATGATACTAAACTCTGAGAAATAGAAGTGCACCCTTGTGGTTGAGATCTGCCTTTTATTTAAACTCTGGTTACAATTTATAGCGCTTGCAATAACTAAATGCTAACATTGAGGAAAACGGTTGGGGTTTACACATTGTGGTTCATTTTTCAGTTGAGGGAGTGTAAAAAAGAAATATAAGAAACTGAAAAACAAAGAAAAATGCTGTAATTGTGTTTCCTGAACTGACCTTTGTCCATATGGCACAATAATCTGAGGCTGCCAATTGACATAGATACATTTCTGTCTTATTTGGGATGTCAGAGTTCAGTATTCCCTCTACTGTCCACCTTTGAACTCCGCTTACATCTTGTGTCGGTGCCACTCTTTTGGATCGTGACTGTGAGTTGATGTGGAATGTTTATGTGAGAAGAGCACTTAAACAAAGTATGGAGTTTAAGAGGTCTCTCACTTTGCTGTGCTTTGCGTTTATTTGAATGAGTGCAATTAGCTCCATCACTCACATTTCTGGCATGTGAATACGGCACCAGCTCACGAGGTGCTGGGAGCTAATTTATAGCTGTGCATTAAGTATTGCATCACACTGTTGCATTTAAAATCTAAATCTGCCACTTAGACCAGATTAGTCACTGACTGAGTTTGTGTTTAGACCACATTTTCTTTTTTGCTCGCCATTTTCTTTCTTCATTAATGTTAACTGTTTTGCTGTTGATGTTTCATACATGGTATCCTTTGGTGTCAACAGTTTTTTTTCCAGCCCGTTGACCATTTTTTCTCACTCTTGCCCCTTGAAAGGCTGTTGTGATGTGTCGTGTTGAGGAGCAGTGGAGAAAAATTATGCTCATTCTGAGCCATTATTGGTTGTCCATGTGCTCTGTCACACTCCACAAAGGTGGGAGGTTGAACTTCAACACAGAGTAGTGCTGATAGATTTAAAGACAAGTATGGTGATTCAGTGCTGCACATGTTGGTGATTGAAGTTCAGTTGACAGCAAAAAAATAATTGTCTAACTATGCGTGTGCTGTCATGTCAGTGAGTGGGTAGAGGACATTAGCACGTGGCTCATATCAATGTGGCTGTGTATTTATGAGTATAAAGGCTACACCATCTTACACCTCAAGCTTTTATTCACTTAGCCTATGCTTAACCTACTATCTATGGATTTGCACAGAACGCCACACAGAGAACCCACAGTTCTGCATGTGTTCTTCTAGGATATGAGCTTCCTCATCATAGATTGTAAACCCCAAAATATAGTGACCATTCAGAATAGCCATCTGTCAAGCATCCACCCACATTAT